>CM030751.1:118875025-118898018 GCA_018104995.1 Cairina moschata | reverse complement strand
GCAGGGTGCTGTCTGCTGCTGCCTCCCGCTAATGGGATTACTGAAAAGCCGCGGTTTTTTTCTGGCCGGGAAAGCTATTAGTGGAATCTGGGCTGTAAATCTGCGTTTTCTTCCTCGCGCGCGTAATTGGATCCTGCAGGAACGTCCTGGTTTGGTGCTGAACCTTGGGTGTAAGCTCTGCGAGCCGCTCCTGTCTCTAAACCCCGTAACGGTGGCAGGCAGCTCAGTGCCGTGGTGGCACCAAGTTGTCCCTTGCAGGCCGTGCTGGCACTGAGTACCCCTCAGAACCCCCCAGCTGGCTGCTTCGTGCGAGGAGGGAGGCTGAAGGCTGCCTTGGGTGCCCTCGGTGCACGCAGCGTGACCGCATTGATGAGCTCTGGCTTAGCACCAGAGCACCGGGCTCCCTGCTGCCTTTATCGGTGTCGTGTTAGGTACGGGGTGTGCACGTGCTGCCCCTTCCCCAGGACTGTGCTCATCAGCTGTGCCAAGAGCCTGCGCGAGCTCACGCATCCAGGTAAAGAGTTTCCGAGTGTAAATTACGCTGAGATCCATCAAATTGCCTATTTACAGCTTTTTTTTTTGTGCGTAGGAGCAGCTGCTTTTGGAGACGCCACCCAGCAGGGGCTGGAGATGGGGGGTGGAGGAGCTGGACAGAGGGCCCCTCGTCCTGGTGGGGTTTTTTTTAAGGAGATTGTGGCCCTCTGCTTGGAAGAAGCCTCCCCAGGGGTGAATCTTTGAGCTGAGGGGATGTGTCCCATCTGTATGGCCGGGAGCTGCAGGGTGGCTCCGTGGGGCGCAGGGAGGCTGCTGCTGCACCATGCTGGCCACGGGATCGCTGAGGTGGGGAACTGGGGAGAGGGGAAAGAGCTGGGACCTTCCCCAGGGCACAGCCCCGGCAGACAAACTGCAGGGGGCTTCCCCTGCCTCGCTCCTGGTGTGGCGTTTGTTCCCTCGTCCGAGGCCGTGCCGGGGATAATGAGATTTAATCGGCCTGCAGCCCTCCTCCTCCCCTATCTGGTGGTTAGTCCAAAGCCTATTACCTGGTAAGGCGTTCGGCATTCCGTCCTGCGCCGCTGAACTAAGCCGGGATGGAAATTCCTCGGGGCTGAGGCCTCGTCTCGCACGGCCTCCAGCTCAGGGTTGTGGTGCTGCGCTGCAGCTCCCGCGGGGTAAGGACACTGGGGTATCCTCAGCCACCTCTGAGGATCAGAAAGCTTTGGGGTGAGGGGCGAGTCCTCCTGCTTCCCCCTTCCCTCTGCAGGAATCTTGGCTTTGTGGTGGAGAGGAGCCTTCTGCCGGGAGCCCCACGTCTCCGTCCAGAGCTGGGGTCTGCGCCCCTCTGCTCCTCGCTGCCGAATAAATCATCCTCTGCTGCTTGACCTGCAGCAGGGCGTGCGGGATTCGGGGATGCTCGTGGATGTGGGGTGGTGTCTGTGGCGTTTCGGGGTATCTGCAGGTCCTGCAGGACGAGGGAGGGGGCTGAAGGTCTTGCTCAGAAACAAATTATGCCTTTTTGGAAGGGGAAGGTCTCTTCCAAGCGACAGGAGGTGAGTGGCACAGAGCTGCCATCCCACTGGGTTATTCCGAACCACACCAGCACCCTGTTAGTGACCTGTCTCCTGTTTTAGGGGGGCCCAGGAGGTCCCTGGTCCTGCTCCTCCGGGAGAGTTGCGTGGCGTTGAAAGCTGGGGCAGGACTTGGAAGGGGCAGGCAGGCAGGGCAGGGCACATCGAGCTGTCCACGGTGCGGCTGCAATTCCTCTGGCTTGCCAAGAATGCTCCCTGTGCTGCCCGCGGAGGTCTCCTCTGTCTGTCCCGTGAAGAGAGCCTTCCAAAAACCTCCGTGGTGAGCCCAGGAGCTGTTTGTGGGCTGGTGGCTGGCGGTGCTGGAGCTGGCAGGCGCTTTTGGGATTGCTCAGCGCCGTCCCTGGTTGGTATGAGCCCCTTCCTGGCTCGAGTGTTCGTGCGATGCAAAGGTTGGTGGCAGGTGCCCGCAAGGAAAGCTTGATGGTGAGGATCTCCGGCTTCCTGCACGAGGTCCTGGAGCCCTGACTGTTGTGTTTTGACTTTTGTTTCCCCTCTCGTTCACAGTACAGCGCGGTGGACAGCAACCCCCTGTCCCTGTACGTCATGCATCCCTTCTGGAACACGATAGTGAAGGTGAGACCCTGTCCTGCCCCGAGCAGGACAGCGAAACGCCGGTCACCGCCACGTCTTCTGCTCAGAAGTGGCAGCTGCAGGGCCCTGCTTGGCTGAACAGGCCCGCTTCGTTTGTGGTATGACTAATTACAAAGGGCACAGCCTTCCAGCTGGCGGCCGCCCCGAGCTCACTGCATCGCAGCCCAAAGCTTCGCGCAGCCCCGCGGTGTTGGGTGCGCCCGGGCAGTGGTGTCCAGCACCCAGACGACTGTAACCAGCTCTCTGCTGTGGCCGGGAGCAGCGCGTGGTCCTCGTTAAATATTCTAATGAGTTCATGTCTTCTTTTGCTGCTCTCCCATAGATCTTCCCTACCTGGCTGGCCCCAAATCTGATAACGTTTTCTGGCTTCCTGCTGCTTGTCTTCAACTTCTTCCTCATGGCATACTTCGACCCTGACTTTTATGCTTCTGGTAAGGCTGCCTTCTTCTGGTTGGATGTGTCACCTCCTCTCCTCTGCCTTCTGGTGCTCGGAGGTGAGCCCCTGCAGTCGGGGCCCTGCCGGGCAGCTGGCTGCACCACAGGAGGGATGGAGCCGAGGGCCTGAAGTCGCCGGGCTTCTCGATGAGGATTTGGCCAGGTGACACCTTCCCTCCAGCTGCTCCTGGCCGGCTGCGTGCAGGCAGAGGACAAAACAGCCAAAGTCGAGTGGGATTCAGCTCTGCCTTGGCAGAGGACAAGGGCGAGTGCCCTCCTTTTGAACCAGAAAGTGTGGAAAAAGGGTAACGTGGGGAACCCTGCTTTCTGAAGGCAGCAAGCGGAGCCTCTTTATTTGCATCCCAGCTAATTGCCCTCTTGCAGAAACATGCTGGTACCACGTTCAAGCTAACAAAAGCAAAGTCCTCATTCTCCACTTCACCATTTTGCATAACGCGTGGATGTGCACAGCTTTACACTTTTTAAACAGTTCCCGTGTGTGTCTGTTCCTGAATCAGTTCAGGTGTCTCCTTGCTTGTGGGAGTGTCCTAGGGAAAATCTTAACGCAGCGTGGTAACTCTCAGTCACTTACCAATAGCTTCCTTTCTGTATTTTTCTCTCCCTCTCCCCCCCGCCAGGTTTGGTTTAGGCTGCTCAGAACAGTTCATCTAGTTCTCCTAAAACCCGGCCAGTCATCAAAGTACGCTTAAGTGGAAAGTACAGTTAAGTGAGAAAAATATTTTAATTTTTTTTTTTTGGTATAGCCTTCATTGATAGGTAGACGAGCACCGTTACCAGTATGAAAAGCTTTCAAAAGCTTGGGTGACGTGAGCACAGCTAAGATTTGGGCTGTGCTTTGGTCCGTGAGCCCTAGGAAGAAAAGCTGACAGCTCACAGGAGCCCAAAAATCCACAGGACAGGACATCAGATCTTCAAAAAGTTGTGCTCTGCCAAAGGGATGGCAAAGCTTAGGCTCTGGGACCCTTTTATGTTCATGTTACGGGTCTTCTGCTTGGACAGAGAAAGTTTAATTTTGCTGGTGAGGCCTCCAGAAGCTTGTGCCTTCGTGGCTGGCTGGTTTGGTGACCTGCTGCTGGAAGGCACCATCCCGCTGCTAAAAGGACACAAGAGGGTGACGTTTTGGGGCGTTGTTGCTCCCTGTAGGAGACCTCTGCGCCTCATGCAAGGCTGCCACCAAGAAGCAGCTCCCTGCTTTTTTTGAGATGCAGCTTTGAGCTCCCCGAGTTGCAGCTAAGCTGGCTGGCTGCCGATACAGCACCGGCGGAGGAGGAGAGGTTATTAAGGAGGAACTCGGTTTCAATTGGCAGGGACGAGGTCTGGAGACTGGGAGGGAATTCCCCACGTGCCTGCAGCAGAGGCAGGGCGCAGCCTCTTCTCCAAGAGGCTCTGGTGATGCTCTGAGCAGTGCAGGAGGAGTGCCTGATCCGCACACGCTTCCATGCCCTGCGTTTGGGCTGCAGGTGCTGGCTGCCATCGCCAGCTCTTGGATCCTGTGACTGGGGGGCTGGGGACAGAGGATAAATACATCCTGGTTTGCAAAGTCCTAGGATTCCCGTCTCTGTGACCCTATTCCATGGGGAGCTGTGGGACAAACAGCTCTGCCACCTCTCCCTGGAGAGCTAGCATCTGTTTCGCTGTTTGAGTTGTGGGGGTGCTTTGTCTCGGTGAGCCGCTGGGCCTCTTGTGCCAAAATAAACCCGCCGAGTGCACGTACTGAGCTGTCCTCCCCTGGGTCTTTCTGATCTCTGCAGCTCCTGACCACCAGCATGTTCCAAACGGAGTGTGGGTCATTGTGGGTCTCCTCAACTTCATTGCCTACACGTTAGGTAAGAGTTTATCTGCCTGCGGGGGGGTTGTCTCGGTCATCTGTTCATGCTGCAGCTGCGTGCCATCTTATCTCCGAGCCTGCTGAAAAATCTTTGATTCTGGGCCTCAGCCACGGCCCGCTCTGATTGCCGCTCGCGCTGCTAGAGGAGTTCCAGGAACCACTTGGCAAAGCGCATGGAAGGAAGGTGGCCCGGAGCGGCTGACGTTGAAGGAGGATGCTGGAGCTGGCTTTGAGGTGCTCTGTGAAATCCTGTCCCTGCTCTGCTTCAAATAAACTCTTGCCAGACTTTCCCTCTGTTGCGTTTTTCAGTCTCAGGTGGAGGTGGGGAGCAGGATGTGCTCGCTGTTGGAGGATGAGGGCAGGGGGAGCTGATTGCACGTCTTGTCAGCTGCAGGCTGGCCCGTTTCTCTGCGTAGGGGTGCCCAGAAAAGCTTCCCATTTCAGGAGATGTCTGGCAAAACTCCCTGTTTCTCCTTGCTCTCTTCCCAGACGGTGTTGATGGGAAACAGGCCCGCCGGACCAACTCCAGCACGCCCCTGGGAGAGCTCTTTGATCACGGCCTGGACAGCTGGGCGTGCGTGTACTTCGTCGTGACAGTTTACTCCACCTTTGGACGGGGCTCCACGGGTGTCAGTGTCTTCGTTCTCTACCTCCTCTTGTGGGTGGTCTTGTTTTCATTCATCCTCTCCCACTGGGAGAAGTACAACACGGGGATTCTCTTCCTGCCCTGGGGATATGACATCAGCCAGGTGGTAAGTACGCGCCGCAGCGGCTTCAGCAGGAGCTCGATAAAGGGCTGATGTGCCCGGGGTGCAGCTCTGGTGCCCGTGCAGCCCCCTGTAAATCAGACCCTCTCCGGGGTGGCTGTCCGCAGCCTGCCCCAGCAGCGTGGAGCAGGGCAGGGCTCGGAGCCGTGTGCTGAGAGATGAGATGTGTTGGTAGGGTTCAGTGTCACACAAATGTTAAATCCAAGGAAGTTTTTGTGGGTTTTTCTGTTCGTAGTAGCTTTTGCAGATGGGTTTCCTACGAGAAACAAGGCTTGAGGAATGGATATCACCTTGTTTCCTCTCCGTGTGTCCTGGGTATCTCCTGGGTGCCTAAATGCTTGCTCTAATTAGTGTCCTGCGTTACACCCCATGGGTACATTCAAGCCTACAAGTTTGGGGTGCCTTTATGCACAAACAGGATGTGTGCCAAAGTTCAGCTGTGGGACTAGTTTGCATGTTAATCACCGTGCCTGGAGCAAAGGTTCCCTGGGAGGTGCCCCCCTGTGGCTGGGTAATGAGGCAGTTGATGCTGAGGTTAACAGTGATGGACCGGTTGGGATGTTGGCACTTCCTTCTCTCGTTAAGGACTTCCCTGCAGGAAACAGCTTCTGAAGAGCCCATCAGAACCAAGAGCCAGCTCTGGATGAGTAAAATTCAGCTTTAGTGCTTGCAGGTGCCCATCCTAGCCAGGGTGCAGTCTCACAGCACCGAGCAGGGCACCGTACTCGTGTCACATCCTGGGTGGGAAATGCAACAAGCTGGGAGGAGAATGATTAATTGCAATAATTATCTCTCCTGGTAAAATCAGACTGGAGCTGGTCCCATCTGACTATACTCTGAGCTCCTCCCCCAGAAGCATTTTCTTGACCTGGGTGCTTTTGGACCTCTGCCTAGCACAGAAATTATAGAATCGTAGAATACTCCAAGTTGGAGGGGACCCATAAGGATCATGGAGTCCAACTCCTGGCACCTCACAGGTCTGCCCAAAATTTCAGACCATGGAAAAAGAAAGTCGGGCTGGAGGGCTGAGCTACCCCACAGCGCGCTCCGTGCACCGTCAGGGCTTCCATCACAATCCAGGTGTTCCCTGTTAGCTTTTTCCCTGTGATAACTTCAGCAGATGGCTGATAGGAGACCCTGGACAAACCTCCAGAGCCCGGCTGCTGTTCCCTGAAGCTCCCGGGCGTGCGTTGTGCTGCCAGGCTGCGGCCGTGCTGCTGACACCCGCTTCTCTTCTGCTTTCTTTCAGACCATTTCCATCGTCTACATAGTGACGGCCATTGTGGGAGTTGAGGCCTGGTATGCACCTTTCCTGTTTAATTTCTTATATAGAGACCTATTCACTACAATGATTATTGGTAAGAAACTCCATGTTGAAGCCTGTCTTTTAAACACAAACCTGTTTTCCCGACACCCAATGTCCTAATTATTCTGTGCCGCTGTTCTGTTTGCTGTAATGAAGGCTCTCGTGGGCTGTCACCCAGCTGACTGACGCAGGGTGTTCGTGCAGCCTGCCCTTTGCCAGGTCTCCTGGGGCAGTTAATTTGGAGAATTTGACTTGCTGCAGCATGCCTGGGTCAGTGGTGACCAGAAGGATGAGGAAGCAGCATGCTGAGCTTGTGCCTTCGGGCTTATTTAGGCTGATCCCAAGAGCATGGGGGCTGGGGCCAGCCCTGGTGCTGCCCTTGGGTCCGTGCAGCCAGACCCAAAATCCTTCCTCGCCTGGAGCTGGGCTCCAGCCTGGGCAGAGGAGAGCTGCTGAGGGAGCAGGAGCTGGAGCCAGAATGCTGTGCCAGCAGCCTTGGGCTGCTGCAGGGAGCGATGTTAGGTGGGGAAAGCACCTTTGGGGGTCCTGCCCTCCATGCATTTGTCCAAAAATTAAGTAAAAGGGTGTGCAGCCTTCCTCCAGGAAAGCTGACTCTTCTCTCCAGCAGAGTAAGTCCCTGCAAAAGGGGGAGTAACACAGGAAGAGCTGCGTGGCTTGATGTGATTTAGCTTATTCAGAACTTCTTCAACTGTATTTTCTTAACCTATGCCCTTTTCTTTAGGGGTTAATTAAAAGTGCTTAATTTCAAGTCAGTGTGTCTTGAATTGTTACGTTAAGAGAAGTGCAAGCATCAGATTTACCCAGGTGGATATTTTGAGCTTTCTTTTGGCAGCCACGGAATTTAAGATATGAATAATAAATGCACTTTGCCTTCGTGGAAAGTGGAGCACCATGCGTACACTCAGCGTATTTGTGCATTCGAATAGGAGTCAGGTTATTAAAAGCAGGAATACTTACGTGTCTGTTAAAATACCTCCTGCTATATAAACATGGAAGGAGTTGTGATGGACTTCCATAGGTTTGGGTGTAACAAATGATGTTTCCCATTTAGGTCTAGATTTTCGGTTATTTAGAGGTTTTTGTATCATTTGTCAAGCTGAATCACAAGAGTTTTGCACAATGGGAACTGGAAATGCTTGCACGTGGTGGGAGAAACAGCAGATTGGCTTTACTGTGAGGACTGAAACCTCTGCTGCGTGCATCCATGTCGCTTGTGGGGCTTGAACTCACCTTGGGTCCCATTAAAAGCAGGATTGTAATTAAACTTAATAACTGTTTAAAGCATAATGCCGGGCTCGTGAATGAAACTTCTTAAAATTGAAATGTCTTTAATTAATAGCAGACCTTAACTTGTAATTACAAACTCTTGAACCAGACCTTTTAAACCTGCCGAGCTGTTCTTGGTGCACCTCTGAGCTATTTGAGTTGCAAGCAGCTTAAACTGGAGCCCAACCATCTGCCCCTCCGTGGGGTGCACGCGATGGCCTCCCTCTGCGTGGGGCAGTAACGTGGCTCTTTCTTTTCCAGCTTGTGCCCTCACCGTGACGCTGCCGATGAGTCTGTACAACTTCTACAAGTAAGTTTTGCCGTTTTTTAACTCTCTCTGCCTGCATTAGCACCTTTGCAGGAACCCCCAGAGCCTCTTATGACCTGGTTGCCCTAGTAGCTTTCAGATGGGTGTCTTCAGGGTGACAAAGCAGCTTCTGAATATCCGAAGGTCGCAGTTGTGGGGTGCAGCCTGCTCAGCAGGGGCTTGCTGAAGGGCTCCCAGCTTACGCAGGCTTGTCCAGTTGTTCCCAACCCAGGAGTGCAGGTGCCTTTGTCGTTCAGGGCTTTCTTGGGTTTTAGGTTAACAGTTAAGGTGTGCATCATCCTCGTGTGACTGTGCTTGTGACTGGCATTGGCAGTTTTGGGAGGCAGAATGGCCAGTGAGATTTTACAGGGCACTTCTGGAGGCAGGGTCCAGGTGTTTCTCAGCTGTGGATCCAGGAGTTTTCACTTCTCTGTCTGCTTGCCTTGCAGGGCCTATAAAAATAACACCTTGAAGCACCACTCTGTGTACGAAATCATGCTGCCACTGGTGTCCCCGGTGTTGCTCTTTGTGCTTTGCACCACGTGGATCTTCATGTCACCCATGGACATCCTGGAGGTCCATCCCAGGCTCTTCTATTTCATGGTTGGAACAGCCTTTGCGAACATTTCTGTGAGTGGCTTTTGCTTTATGCTTCCGTGTAGCCCCTGGGAAGCGTGCAGCCTCCCAGGGTGAAGAAAAATGCCAGTTCAAATGGGAGGAAGGAAGGGAGGTGTGAAAGTTTAACTTGAGACAGCTCTGATATTTTGCTGTGACTGAAAGAACGAGCAGGAAAGCAGACAGGGTTTGGGGTCTGCAAATGTCACAGGCATCTGTGCTGCAGCTCTCAGCTCTTGAGAAACGAGAGACATAGTTAATGTGAGTGTGTTTACACACCCGTGCATCCTCTGTGGTGTCAGTAGCAAACTGTTAATATCAAGGAAGTTCTTGTTTCTTTTGGGGGAATCAACTTAAAAACTGGAGGGCCAGCAGCTGTTGTCCAAACCAGATTTAGCTGCATATTGTATCTGTGCCTGCTTGAGACCTTACCAAAGGGACCTGTGCCCATTATGTCAGATCTGTGTCCGTGCTCTGCCAGCAGCCCGTGCTGCTGATCGTGCAGAATGCTGCTGGTAAGGCTCAGTCAGCTCAGGGGAACTCCTTTTCCCTTTGAACATGCCCTTGATGGTTATGACCTGCACCACAGGGCTCTGCTCTGTGTCTCACAGGAATTATAATGCAAAGGCAGATCCCAAGCGAGAAGCTCAGAGAAACTGATGGTAGTTGTAAGCGCAGGCAATCTGTTTGTGTACCTGCGTGACCGTGCTCCACGCTGCGAACAGCTCTGGGCTTGCAGAGCCCGTGCTGGCTGCAAGCTCTGACAGCTTCCTCTCCCCGCAGTGCCAGCTGATCGTTTGTCAGATGAGCAGCACACGCTGCCAGCCTCTGAACTGGATGCTGCTCCCCATAGCGCTGGTGCTCTCCGTGGTGGTGTCCGGCGTCGCTCCCAACAGTGAAACTCTTCTCCTCTACCTGCTAACTGCTTTCCTCACCCTGGCACACATCCACTACGGCGTGGTCGTGGTAGGTGAACTGGGCACGTGGGCGTTGGGCTCGGCTGCAGGCTCTGCTGGGGAGCTGGTGCTTAAACACGGGAACATCAGGGAAACTGCTTGGGGCTGCGAGCTCTGTGGGGCTGGCCGTGACCATGGGAAAGGTGGGAGGCTCTGGAAGGCTGCTTGGGTTTGAAACGAGCCTTGCACAATGTTCTCCGGGACTCTTGTGCCAGAGACGGGTTTGAAACAAGTCCTCGTGTCTCTGCTGCTGTGTTTTTAACTCGTGGCTGTGGCTGCAGCTTAGAGAGCAGCCTGTAGGTCAGCCAGTCTGCATGACCCGCACCCCTGGGCAGCGCGAGGCACTCCTGGAGATGCTCACAGCAGTGGCTGAGGTGTCTGCACGTTGGGAAGGAGTGCCTGGTTTGGGAGTCCTAGTGTAAAACAATCTGCTGGCAGCGGTTAATCTGCGACCCTGCTGACATTGCCCTGTGCTGGGGATGCGTCCCTTGCACTGCAGCTGCCTGCCTCCTCCTTGCTCCTGGGGCAGGGAGCTGGGTTTGCTCCCCTTGCTCTCTGCAAACTCTGCCTGAGTTTTGATTAAGAGAGAAAACAAACTCAGAGGAGACCAAGTCCAGTTGGAAATGCCCTGGGAAGCTGCTCAGGAAGTAGGGCAAGGACCCAGATGCTCCCCGCAGAGCTGGCTGCTGCCACGTGTGTAAACCCTCCTTGGGAAGCCCTGTCCCCCGGGAGCCCCGGCGCTAATGTGGAGCCTCCAGAGTCAAGTTTGAGCTGTAATTACAGTGAGGAAGTAATACCCAGGTTGTCTTGTCTTTCCAATTAGTGTAATGAGGCTTCTGTGCGAGAAGGATTTGAATAGCTAAGAAGCTTAAATAAATTTGGTCTTGGAGTCATAGCTGGAGATGGGAGACCGAGAGGACGGTGTAATCCTCTCTGCCCAGGCCTGCCCATCAGTCAGGGAGTTTTGTGCTCTGCTCCCCTGAATTTGTGTTGCCCCCCTTGTGGCTTTCCCAGGGCCCGTCTGCAGCCTCCCCTCCCAGGACAGAAGCGCCTTTACTGGTACTGAGGTGCAGAACTTTTAGGGCAGCGACTGGGACGTCATCCCCAATATTCAGAACTTGGGAACACCAGCGTGGGCTAGATGCTGTGCCACGGCTTGCTGCCCAGCTCAGCACCTGGTGCTGCTCAGCACTGCTCGCTGGTGGATCTGCAGTGCCCCACCATCCGTTTTATCCTCCGTGGCTCTGCACCTCTGCTGGCTGCCAGGCACATAGAAGTGGTGCTTCCAAGGCTAACGGGGCTCTGTGAGCACCTGAAAGAGCCTTTGCTGGTGCAGCTCTTGGTCCTTCGTGGTTTTCTCATTGCTTCACAAGAGGTGGTGAAAGCTGGCTTCCTCATTCTGCTGTAAAAGGGACCTGATTACCCAAACCTGGCATTGGGCACGCTCCTCGCCGCAGCCTTCCTGTGCCAGTGCAAAGTACTCGACCCACAGTTTTAATTGGAAATGGACTCAGGGAACAACTTTTTCTGTGCTTATCTGTGATTATCAAATTAATTAAAGGTAAATATTAATCATATTGCTGTGAAGGGCCAAGAAGAAGTGCTGCAGGGTAAAAACACGAGTGCCTGTGCTCGGGGCAGGGTGTTTTTGAGTCCCACACCTGAGGAGGAGGGTAGGATGGAGGCAAGCCCACTCCTGGACAGGCTGGGCTGTTGCTTCTGCTCTAATTCAGCTGCTGTAAAGCCTGGCTGCATAAAACCATCCAGGGAGGGGGAAGGAGAAATCTGCCCTCCCCGGTGCGGTGGGAGACCTGGGGCAATGCTGGGCAGATGCTGCAGTCCAGTTCTGCTGCGCCGGGGGGAGCAACTGGCTGGGACAGTGATGGGGAAAGTGGGTGCAAGGAGGTGGCAGGGCTCTGTCTGCCGTTCAGGGAACAGGTTGGGCTCTCTGCCTGCTTTTCTCCTCGTCCCCCTGCACCTTGCTGACCCTCTCTTGTTGCCTGCCTTGTCCCCAGGTGAGCCAGCTGAGCAGGCACTTCAATATACGACCCTTCTCGCTAAAGAAGCCCACGCCGGATTGACTAGGAGTGGAGGAAGAGAAAATCAGCTTGCAGTCTGCAGAAGTACTGTAAATAACTGCTGCAAATACCTGTAAATACTTCAACCATCACCACAGATCTAAACCTATCCTCTGGACAGACATCAGGGCAAAGTATGCGCGGTATCTGGTGCAGCCAGGTTGGGACTGGTACGGGACAGCCTCTGCTGCTGTTCAGTGAACACGAGCCTACGGTTTTGGGTGAAACTGGACGAGGAGGGTAGCCTTTCAGGTCACTATTACTGTATTTTAGACCAGCTGAATGTTCCCAGTAAAACCTCAAACCCCAGCGCTTGCTCAGATAAAGCTGGTTGGGGATGCAGATGGCTTTACCTGAGCAAAGCACCTTGACCCATCACCAGAACCAACGTAGCAGCTGATTTCTGCGAGGTCAAGGGAACATCCTGGTGGTCAAGCGTTCCTGTCTGTCCCTAATCCTGTTAGCCCTTCTCCCAGGCCGGTACTTAAGGAGCAAATGGTGACAGTTCTCCCACATTCTGTCCTGCCTTCCTGCACTCATTCATTTGGGCAAATACTTGCACCTTTTTTTAAAGCAGAAGTAAACACACAACACTTGTAGTAATATTCTACTTAGGGGGGGCTTAGGAATCAGGGCTCAATTTCGTGTAGAAGTGGGAAGGCAGCTTCCCCAGCCCCTGCCTGAGCGGTGGGCACCTGGGACCACATCTCGACGTTCTCTGCGGGCTGGCACGTGGGCCCTGACCGGCAGTGAGACGTGGCTCACACCAGCCTCTGTAACACGGAGCCGAAACCCCAATTCCTGCTGGTATGAACTGGCTGCTGCAGGTCGGCTCTGCTGGGTCGCTGTGTGCTGCCCGAGCCTCGTCTTCTGTGGCAGTGCAGCCGGGCTCAGCCTGCCCTTCCCACCAGCCCACCGGCAGCAGCAAATCCACAGCTCGGAGAAGCACCTTAATAATGTCGTGTTGGTTGCGTGTGCACTTTCAGAAAGCTCACAGGCGTGTGTGTGGTGGGGTCCTTCCCAAATACCACTTTGTTTTCCAAACCGCTGTCCCCGGCGGCTGCGTGTCTCATCCAGGGATGTACTTGTTTACTGTCCATTTGTAGAAGATGTTTGCGTTGATTTTTTTTTTTTCTTTAAACATTTCTGTAATTGAGTTAATTGAGTGGGGTGGTGAAGACTGAATGCTGATTTTCTTTTCTGTTCACTTTTATTTAATGGAGACCTGTGCTTGAATGAAGAGTGTAGCTTAAACCCAGGTTCTGGAAAGGCTGCATCCGGAAGTGGACAAGCACAGCAGATTGTGCATATGTAATTACCATGGGAACAAAGTCTCTTACACACTGATTATTGTGGGTCTTGGAAGCTTGGTCACGGCATTTTCCTTCCGCAGGTGAAGACTCCTCCTCCTGCTTTAGGAAACCTTCAAGCTGTAACTACTATTTAATGATTTGGGATTTCTTTTTTGCTTTTTTTTTTTTTTTTTTTTTTGTAAATTTGAATCATTGTCATGCAGACTGAGACTTGAAATCCTGAGGCAGCTCGCAGTGTCCGCTGCTCTGCGTGGTGCCGTGGGTGGAATTGGGGTTGCGTGGTCACGGTACGTCCTGCGTGGGGTCGGCTGCGGCGTTCGGGCTGGCACCACCGGAGGGCTCGGCTGCTCGTCTGTCTGTCCGTGTGTCTGTACAGCCACGTGTCTGCGAGCGGTGTCTGATCCGGGAGAGGGGGCAAATGGTCTTCAGAATTTATTTAATAAAGTAGCTTACTCTATATATTTTACTGATAATGTACAGAAAAAAAAAATTAAGTGTGCAAAGGAGTTGGGCTGTGCTTGAATCTTTGACTCTGGCTGTTTAATGAAGTTCATTTGTGAAGGGAGATAAATTACAGGGACTCTGAAATGGAACACAACGCTTACCTGGGGGGCCTGTTCAGGTAGCAAAACTGCTAGCAGCACTGGCAAAAGCAGCGGTTAGATGATTTATTTTCTAGTTAGATGTCTGCAGGACTAGGGAACAACCGAGCTGTTCCCTCAGCCCTTCAGCTGAGCTTTGGGGTTGTGTTGTCCTGGCTCTTCCCATAGCTGGACCCAAGGACTGGGCTCACCAGTGCTGCCAGAGGATGTCTGATCTTAAACCTCGGGGTGTCGCTTTGTCTCCTTACTACACGGTTTGTCTCTTGTCTTGCTTGGCTGTGAGCTGGTGGATTTTTGCAGCCTGTAAGAGTATGCCCTGAAAAAAAGCCTTTGTAAAGCTACAAACATGTGGAAGCAGGACTTCCTCTCTACAATCCTGCAAATACTTGTGCTGTAGGAAAAAAAGATGTCTCTTAAAAACTGGAACCACTTCCTATCTGCACAGGCTTTATCTGTGAAGAGTCCTGGATTTTTGGTGCCTTAATTTATTGCACCTTGAAGCTAGAAAAATACCTGCTTAAATCTTAAATAAATGTTAAATCAGTGCTGGAAAGTAGGCTTGCTCCTCTCTAGTGCTGCCAGGCTCGTGGCAAAGCGAGGGGAGAGCAGACCTGGGCTCGGTGGGCACCCGACTCCGGTTCTGACTCGTGCTGCTGTGAAGCTGGGTGGGTTTCTGTCTGGGCTGTTGTAACGTGGGTGATTTCTGACCCCAGCTTCTGGGGGAACGGAAACACTTGAGCAGAAAGACCAAACCGTCTCGCCGTGGTGGGGTAGGGCATGCTGAGAAACAAATTATTTATTAATAATAATGGTTTGAAGTCTTAAAAATAAAATTTATTCCTTGCTAACTGCATCTGAGGATGTGTTATGGTGCTGGTTGCTCCCCTTGCTGGCTGGGCTGTGTCCTCAGGCCTGCCCGGGACCAGTCCTCGTGGTTTGTGCTGTCGCTTCTTGCAGGGATAGAGTTGATCATAGTTTCTTAATTACTGGTGGACCTGCTGAGTTGGTAACAGGACTGGTAGGTGCTTCCCTAAATCTATTTTGCACGCTTTATCTCAATCCAGAGTATTACTGTGGGTGAAAAAACACGTTCAGGGAGGGTGCAGTCCTTCAGGACCCACAGGGCCGTCGGGCTCCAGGCAGGTCCCGGTGCTGCTCCTGCTCCTTGCTGTGGTCAGTCACTGTTCGTGGTGAAGTGGGGAGCTGGGACACGTTAGCAGGCTGGTGCTGGGCTCACCTGGCTGGGAGAGCTTGGCAGACTAGGTTAACACAAGCTTTTTATCTCAGTTGTGTGGCTTCATGTCCCAGCTCCTGCCTCTGCACCATCCCAGGGACCTAGTGCAGGAATTTCTTGGCTGGGGCTGGGGTGCAGGTTTTGGGGTCTCCTGGAATTTGCATTAAAGCAGTGTTCACACTAAGAAATGTTTTATAACTGCAGTCACTGCCTGGAAATCATGGACGTGAGTGCTGTGGTTTTAGCTCATTCCTTCCCTGCAGTGTCTGTGCCGCAGTTGGCTCCGGCTGTCCCGTGGGGGTCATTGCATGGCTCAGCAGCAGCCTCTCCTTGCAAACATCAGGCACCCGATATAGCCAGGGCCAGGGGTGCAGGATGCTTTAAGTGTGAGCTTCTAATGCCCTGAAAACATACTTCAGAGCTGGCCTGGTGTTACCTCTGGGTGCGGGGAGTATGTGCAGTTTGTAATCTGAGAGCAGCTTTGATCTGTGCCTCTGAAGAGCCAGTCAGTTCTAGCAAGACCCCTGAAATCCCCTCCTCTGGGAGCATCCATGCCTGTGTGGGATAGACCTGGGAAGCCTCTGGGAAAGTAGCAGAGATTTGTGTGTATACACAGACGTGAGAGCACTGCTGCCTTGTGCGTGTGTAGGAGCTGTAGCTGAAGCTCTGCTCCCCTTAGTTTATGGCACAACCGGGTACAGGGCTTTTGTACCCCAAAACGTGTAGGAAATTCCCCAAAGCTGTCTCGTTTCCAGCTGTCCTTTTTTGCTTAGTGTGCAGCACTTGCTTGAGGCGCAGGAGGAGTTCTCCCCACGGATCAAAATCTTCCTCTCCCCCTCGTGCAGGGAGCCTGGCCTGCTTCTGTCCCTCGAGCTTGTAGTTGAAGTGGGTGCTGGTTTTGGTGGGGGTCCCTCAGCCCACCCTGCCTGCCCATGAGCAGCCCTGGCATGGCTGCGGGCCCCGGGACCCCGATTCCTTCCCTGGAGCCGTCCTCAGGCTGGGAGTTTAGGTACTGAAGTGAGTTTGAATTCGTCTCTTAAATGCTATTACTGAAGTATTTATTGTGTTGAAAACGAATGAAAAACTATTACAGTTCAATAAAGAATAAAATTTTCCAAGCCTTTTAAGGGTGTTTGTCTTTTTTTTTTTCTTTTCTCTTCTCCCTCCTGCAGCTCAATACAGGGATGTGAAAGGTGATGGGGCAGGGCAGCAGCACATCCTACCAGGCTCTCCATCACTCCGCAGCCTCCCCAGGGCAGGCAGGGCTCCTCAGAGGACAGCGGTGTCTGCTCAGGGCTTTGTGCCCTGCTTCTGCCACGCCAACAGCTCGTTGACAAGGCACAGCCTTTGCACTGAAGCCGCTCCCTGCAGCAGCTTCCATCTCTCAGGCATCAGGCTCTGCTCCTGGCCTTTCTCCAGGCTGCCTGCCCTGCTCAGCTCTGCCCTGCAGCACGTGCCGGGGTCAGCACTAAGCCCTGTGCAAGCGATTAAATCTCTAATGAGCCTTTAACAATTGATGCTGAGTTTCCAGGAACAACTTGGGGAGAGCTGGGGCTGCGTGGGGACATGGCCACAGGGCGCAGGGAGCAGACAGGCGCCGCTTCACTGGGCAGCCCTTCCCTCCACGCATCACAGCCCGCTTCCACCACGCCTTGTCCCATGTGGTGCTCACAAAAGCGCCCTGGGAGGAGGAGGAGGAGGAGGCTGGGTGGCGGTGGAAAGGGAGTTTTCCCAGTGCCACTCGGCCTGCCCCGATCCTCTTAGCAAAGCAGACAAGTCAGAACACGGCCCTGCCCCAGCCGAGCTGCCCGAGCTTGCAGCGAGCTCTCAGCTGCCGGCTGCAGCGTGAATCAGGGCGATCCCCACCTCAGCCTTGCACCAGCGCAACCGGAGCTGGGGCAGTAATCAGTAATATTCTTTGTGTGGGATGCCCAACGTTTATTGTTTTCAGTGAAATAGCAGCACTTTGTTACGGTAACTGGATCGATACTAATCCATCACCACGACAAGTCAGTGATGAGTCTACTATGTAGCCAAGTTGCTAGATCTTGTCATAAATATGGTGCCTTCAGGGGTTGAAGGTTCACGCACCAACAAGTGCACAAGCATGTAAGGATCTCAGATTTGAGGAATAACCCTGAGCGGCCTTCCAGCCCCGGTGGGCATTACATCTGCTGCTTCCACAAGGAGAGCTCGCTAGGCCTTCTCTGACTGCTGTATTAATGAGATAAAGCGCTTGGCTCGTAGTCAGTCTTCTACCACATTGGTTTTGGTCTCTCCATGTAAATTGCTACTTCTCCACAAGTAATTTCAATGGATCGCCTGTTCTAGGGCTGTACCCCCTGTTTTGTGGTCATGGCCGTGAGGAACCACCCAGTGCTGTTATTGAGGAGCTGCCCAGTTCAGGGAACGCTCACACCGAGGTCTCCTGTGGTTTGTAACCTGAGCAAGACTGACGCTGAGAACAGGAGCTGGGTGTATCCACCACAGGAGGGCACCTTGTTTTGTGGCCACCAAATGGCACCAAAGATGAGCTGGGCGTTGAGGTCTGAATCATTGCTCTGCGATTCCCCCAGCACGCCCACTTAGGCTAAACAGAGAGGAATGGGCTCAGGGGTTGGAGCCCTCCTGGCTGCAGGCTGGGGGCAGAGCCTTGAGCAGAGCCCTGGAGCCCTGTGACCTCTCCCTGCACCCTGGGCCGTGCTCTTTCCAGCCGGGCTAAAGCCTAGGTGTACGTAAGTGACACCTTGTTCTTTATCATCTGTCTTGATGGCTTCCTCTAAGAGGATTGTTGCGGTAGGTGTAATATACTTAAGGGATTGTTAATAACAGAAGCATTTTGCAGTGCTCTGCGTGCTGGTGGTGCAGGCTGCGAGCTGTGGGAAGTCTGGTTTGGCCACAGGAGCTGGCCATCTGGCACATCCACACGCCTTCGGACTCACTGGGGTAGATCCAGGCCAGCAGGGCCAAGTGCTTGTATGCCTGGGGGTCATTTATCACCTCCAGGAACACGGCGGGCAGTGCTGAGCGATTCCCACCATGGGGGATCAACATACAAAGATGGGAGAGATCGCAGCATTGACCTGCGCTGTGCAGAGCTGTTTGTATCTCTGGGGAGGCAGAAAGAAAAGCCCGCAGCCCCCCATCTGGTCAAGGAGGACAGACTTCTCTGCTAGCTGCCGGACATTGCGCCAATAATCAAGACCAAGTGCTCACCCCAGAGCCCTGTGCCTCCGTTGTCACGTCCCGGGGGATGCAGGTGATGTGCGTGTGCCAGAGATCGACTGATCTACAGTGAACTGCCGACCTTGCCCATCCATCACCGTGTTTGTCGCTGCCCTTTTTGTCCCTGCTGCCCCCTTGCTAACATCCTCTCGCTGCTTAAAGCAGAGCCTAGACTGACGCATACGTCTGGGAAAGGCCAGGCAGGGCATCTGCAGGCTCGAGGCATGTACAGTGCCAGCGCCCATTAGAGTTTGACTCAGGCAGCACCTGCTCTGGCTGCAAGGAAATCCTCCTGCAGGAGCCATTCGCTGTGCAGGCGACTCAGGAACAGCCTCTGAGGGTGGGAGCAGGGCTGGGATCCTCATGCTCAGCGGGGTCACACTCCATGTCCTCAGTGCAGGACCCCAGTGGTCGTGCCAGGAGGTGCTGCCTGCCTTTGGATGCTGCTTTCCTCGAGGTCTGAGTGTGGCTGAGCAATTGTCCTGAAAAAAAATCATTCCTCTACTGCAGTTTTCCTGTTCCAGGCTAACCCTGGTGGGCAGCTGAACCCCTTATGTCTAAAGTGTAGCTGCCTCAGCAAAACATCTGCCACAGGAGAAATCAGCTGGCCATCAAGGAAGAACTTTTGGGGTCACAAGCACAGAATTCAACAGGATCCAGCCCCACATCCTGAACATGCACAAGATCTCCAGATCCCTGATGGAGTCCCTGGACACTACAAAAATCTGCCTGGACATGCTGGGCAAAATGAACAAAACTACTGAGACTGATGCTCAAGACTTGCCCAGAGCATTGAATAAGGTGTCACCTGTCTGCTAGTGAAACATGCTGTGAGGAATGTGGTGATCCTCTGCTTAGGGACACACACAAGGGATCGAGCCTGCAGAAGGGACATCTGAAGAGACCGAGCTGGAAGGAGCAGCAGGGACACACTTCACAGTCACTAGCTCTGTGGCTGTGCGTGAGATTTAATAAGGGCAAGTTTTGGGGCCTGCACCTGGGAAGGAACAACCTGAAGAATCAGTACAGGCTGGGGGATGACCTGTTGGAGAGGAGCTCTGAGGAGAAAGACCTGGGGGTCCTGGTGGATGACAGGTTGACCATGAGCCAGCACTGTGCCCTTGTGGCCAAGAGGGCTGATGGGATCCTGGCGTGCATTAAAAGGAGCGTGGCCAGCAGGTCAAGGCAGGTGATCCTCCCCCTCTACTCTGCCCTGGTCAGGCCTCACCTGGAGTACTGTGTCCAGTTCTGGGCTCCCCAGTACAAGAAAGACAGGGATCTCCTGGAAAGAGTCCAGTGGAGGGCCACAAAGATGATACGGGGCCTGGAGCATCTTCCCTATGAAGAAAGGCTGAGAGACCTGGGGCTGGTCAGCCTGCAGAAGAGAAGACTGAGAGGGCATCTCCTCAGTGTATATAAATATCTGAGGGGTGGGGGACAGTAGGGTGTAGCCAACCTCTTCTCAGTGGTTTGTGGGGATCGGACAAGGGGCAATGGCTGCAAGTTAGAGCCCAGGCAGTTCCGCACTGACATGTGAAAGAACTTCTTCACGGTGGCAGTGATGGAGCATTGGAACAGGCTGCCTAGGGAGGTTGTGGAGTCTCCTCCTCTGGAGATATTCAAGGCCTGTCTGGATGCCTATCTGGGCAGCCTGCTCTGAGGAACCTGCTTTGGCAGGGGGCTGGACCTGATGGTCTTTCGAGGTCCCTTCCAACCCCTACATTTCTGTGATTCTGTGATTCTTCCAGCTCCAGCCATGCTACGCGTTCCCCCTCATCAAGAACAAGATATTTTTCTTTTTTTTTTTTTTTTTTTTCTTTCTCGTTTTTGCCAAAATGGCCGCCAGGGGCGGTGCTCTCACACTCCCTGATGAGGGCTTGGTCCGGCCCAGTTTGGGGCTGGAGCTCTGGAGGAGGAGATGGAGGCAGCAGGACCAGAGGCCCTGGATGAATGAGGGGAAGGGCTGCAGGGGGCAGGGGCCCGTTGGCAGGAGCTGAAGAGAGGGGAGAAGAGAGGGGCTGGCATGGCCTGGCCCCAGAGGGGCAGCAGCTGGCATGGCCTGGTGACAGAGGGGCAGGAAGAGGGATTGAACCTGCAGAAGGGACATCTGAAGAGACCAAGCAGGAAGGAGCAGCAGGAACACTCTCCACAGTCACTAGCTCCGTGATTGTGCATGGAGCAGGCCAGGGGGACTCTCTCCACACCCCAGTCAACAGGGTCCAGCCCTCCATCCCTAACACACAAGAGATCTCCAGATCCCTGATGGAGTCCCTGGGTACCACAAAAATCTGCCCGGACATGCTGGGCAAAATGAACAAAACTACTGAGACTGATGCTCAAGATTTGCACAGAGCATTGAATAAAGTATCCCCTGTCTGCTAGTGAAACATGCTGTGAGGAATGCAGTGATCCTCTGCTTAAGGACACACAAGAGGGATTTTTCTGTAAAAAGCAGACTTTGACCTGCTGTTGGACAGTATTTAGAAGTTTTTTGTTTACCTTTGCCTTGTTTCCTGCCAACAAGTTGTTCCTTCTTTCCTAACGAGATGTTCATTCTTCCCTCATCCGTTGGCCTTGAGCGATATCTTTTTACATCTGCTTCTCATACGGTTCTCATCTACATCCCTAGAGTTAGGATATTTTTAAGTTCCCATCCACATCCCCGATAATTAGGATATTTTACCATATGTGTAGCTAAAGACTAATTTGGATAAGTTTTAGCATCTTCCCCATCTGAGTCCCTGCTGCCCTGATAAAGGTCCCTGCTTGGGGACACCAAGTGCAGCTCTGCCCAGGGGTACCATGGCAACCACTACGTGTCAAAGTGACGTCATCATTGCATCACAAACGTGGCCCTATATAAGTGGGGTTCGGGGGCTTGGCTGTCATTTTGCCTGTGCGTCAGTGAGGAATAAGCTGAAGGAGCAGCTGAGGAAGGCAAAGTGTGTTGAGTGGGCCACAGTCAATGTCAGCTGAATGTGGTAGCGGAGTTGCGTGGAGGAGCACGGTGGTGGGTAGGAGCAGGGTGCTCGCTGGGTTTTTTGGGTGCCTAAAGCCCAGACCCCAGGCATCCTTTTGGCTGGGAGGGTTGGGGCTGCTCTCACAGGGCCACTGCTAAGAGCTGGGTGCTGTGTTTTAGGTTACACCTGTGTGGTGGTTTTACCGTACTGGGCAGCTAAACCCCACAACCGCTCCCTCACTCCCCCTCTGTTAGATGAGGAGGGGGAGAAGTAAAGCAAAGAACAACTCACGGGTTGAGATAAGGATAATTTAATTAAAGGGAAGTAATAATAATTAAATAAGTAAAGATTATTATGAACTAAACAATTTAACTAAAGGGAAATAAAAAGGGAAAGGGGAAAGGGGAGGGGGAAAGGGAAAATAAAAAGAAGGGAGGAAAACAAAAAAAATAAAATAAATGAAGGCTATATGGAAGTCCAGAGGAAAGAAATTACTCTCTACTTCCCACAAATGAGCGATGATTGACCACGTCCTTGAAGCAGGGCCTTAACGCACGTAGCCGGTGTTCGAGAGGAGGACCGACGTCTTCCAGACGAGAGCCCACCCCTCCCCTCTTCTTCTTGTTTCCACCTTTTATTGCTGAGTGTGACACCACATGGTATGGAATATCCCTTTGATTGGTCTAGGTCAGCTGCCCTAGTGATGTTTCTCTCCTCACTTTTTGCCCACCCCCTAGGAGGGTTAGAGAAAGGCCCGATGCTGTGCCACTGCTGCTCAGCAGTAGACACAACACTGGTGTGATAACACTGCTGTTCCAGCTACAAGTGCAGAGTACGGCACTGTAAGGGCTGCTGCCGGGAAAGTTAACACTCCAGCTAGACCCAGTACAACCTGTGAGCAAGGAGCCAGAGTGAGAGCAGTGTTTGGGCTTCAGGCTCAGCATGAGAACCGTGTTCAAGCTGAAGATAAGGAGGCTGGAGGTGCTGCTGGCCTTTTGGGGCCTGAGCATTTTGGGCCTCTATCTCCTTGGGGTGCCATGCACCCCTTACTTTCTGGCCCTACCTGTTCTGACCAGCCTCATGGCCAGGATTCGCAACACCAAGGCCAAGGTAGGAGCCAGGTTTCGTATCACCCCAAACTCTCCCCGGGCACAGCAGGGATGAGCCGAGAGCTGGGCCTATGCCTGGGGCACTCTGCAGAGGGTCTATTTAGGAGGCAGCAGTGAAGGGAGGCCATTGCTCAGGCAGCAAGGGCCCTTCTCCACAGCCTCAAAGAAACCTCCACCCAGCACTGGGCTGGGCCCTGTCCCTGTGACCCCATTACCCTTCCCAGGTCCTTGCCTCCTGAGCAGGGGCCATCCTGGCCATGAGGGGACACTCCTGACTGAGCCAGGCTTTCTTTCTGGTATAGGACTTTTCTGGGAAGAAAGTGAGCTGGAAGAGCAGGAGGAAGGCACGGAAAGGTGAGCAGCCCCATCCCAGAGCTGTGCCAGGCTCTGCAGCGGCCTCAGAGATGCCACTGCCGCCTGGGTCCCCACAGTGGCAGCCCTGGCTCATTCTCAGTCATATTTCTACCCCAACAGTTTCTTCACGATCCTGGCATGATATGGAGGTGCCTACAAACAATCTGCCAGCAAGGTAAGCAGAGCCTGCTCCTGTGGGGAGCATTCCCCTCTAGGAGCTCCTGGATGGGGAGCCCCACACCTATATCCCCCTGCCCGAGCAGCTGCCCCTTAGCAGTAGAACAGGCGCTCTCTGCTGACATCCACAGAATCTATCACAGAAAATCTTGAGTTGGAAGGGACCCACAAGGATTATCAAGTCCAACACCTGGCTCCACACAGCTCCCTGACCACAATCAAAACGTATTTCTGCAAGCGTT
>CM030751.1:118843920-118874971 GCA_018104995.1 Cairina moschata | reverse complement strand
GCAGGGTGCTGTCTGCTGCTGCCTCCCGCTAATGGGATTACTGAAAAGCCGCGGTGTTTTTCTGGCCGGGAAAGCTATTAGTGGAATCTGGGCTGTAAATCTGCGTTTTCTTCCTCGCGCGCGTAATTGGATCCTGCAGGAACGTCCTGGTTTGGTGCTGAACCTTGGGTGTAAGCTCTGCGAGCCGCTCCTGTCTCTAAACCCCGTAACGGTGGCAGGCAGCTCAGTGCCGTGGTGGCACCAAGTTGTCCCTTGCAGGCCGTGCTGGCACTGAGTACCCCTCAGAACCCCCCAGCTGGCTGCTTCGTGCGAGGAGGGAGGCTGAAGGCTGCCTTGGGTGCCCTCGGTGCACGCAGCGTGACCGCATTGATGAGCTCTGGCTTAGCACCAGAGCACCGGGCTCCCTGCTGCCTTTATCGGTGTCGTGTTAGGTACGGGGTGTGCACGTGCTGCCCCTTCCCCAGGACTGTGCTCATCAGCTGTGCCAAGAGCCTGCGCGAGCTCACGCATCCAGGTAAAGAGTTTCCGAGTGTAAATTACGCTGAGATCCATCAAATTGCCTATTTACAGCTTTTTTTTTTGTGCGTAGGAGCAGCTGCTTTTGGAGACGCCACCCAGCAGGGGCTGGAGATGGGGGGTGGAGGAGCTGGACAGAGGGCCCCTCGTCCTGGTGGGGTTTTTTTTAAGGAGATTGTGGCCCTCTGCTTGGAAGAAGCCTCCCCAGGGGTGAATCTTTGAGCTGAGGGGATGTGTCCCATCTGTATGGCCGGGAGCTGCAGGGTGGCTCCGTGGGGCGCAGGGAGGCTGCTGCTGCACCATGCTGGCCACGGGATCGCTGAGGTGGGGAACTGGGGAGAGGGGAAAGAGCTGGGACCTTCCCCAGGGCACAGCCCCGGCAGACAAACTGCAGGGGGCTTCCCCTGCCTCGCTCCTGGTGTGGCGTTTGTTCCCTCGTCCGAGGCCGTGCCGGGGATAATGAGATTTAATCGGCCTGCAGCCCTCCTCCTCCCCTATCTGGTGGTTAGTCCAAAGCCTATTACCTGGTAAGGCGTTCGGCATTCCGTCCTGCGCCGCTGAACTAAGCCGGGATGGAAATTCCTCGGGGCTGAGGCCTCGTCTCGCACGGCCTCCAGCTCAGGGTTGTGGTGCTGCGCTGCAGCTCCCGCGGGGTAAGGACACTGGGGTATCCTCAGCCACCTCTGAGGATCAGAAAGCTTTGGGGTGAGGGGCGAGTCCTCCTGCTTCCCCCTTCCCTCTGCAGGAATCTTGGCTTTGTGGTGGAGAGGAGCCTTCTGCCGGGAGCCCCACGTCTCCGTCCAGAGCTGGGGTCTGCGCCCCTCTGCTCCTCGCTGCCGAATAAATCATCCTCTGCTGCTTGACCTGCAGCAGGGCGTGCGGGATTCGGGGATGCTCGTGGATGTGGGGTGGTGTCTGTGGCGTTTCGGGGTATCTGCAGGTCCTGCAGGACGAGGGAGGGGGCTGAAGGTCTTGCTCAGAAACAAATTATGCCTTTTTGGAAGGGGAAGGTCTCTTCCAAGCGACAGGAGGTGAGTGGCACAGAGCTGCCATCCCACTGGGTTATTCCGAACCACACCAGCACCCTGTTAGTGACCTGTCTCCTGTTTTAGGGGGGCCCAGGAGGTCCCTGGTCCTGCTCCTCCGGGAGAGTTGCGTGGCGTTGAAAGCTGGGGCAGGACTTGGAAGGGGCAGGCAGGCAGGGCAGGGCACATCGAGCTGTCCACGGTGCGGCTGCAATTCCTCTGGCTTGCCAAGAATGCTCCCTGTGCTGCCCGCGGAGGTCTCCTCTGTCTGTCCCGTGAAGAGAGCCTTCCAAAAACCTCCGTGGTGAGCCCAGGAGCTGTTTGTGGGCTGGTGGCTGGCGGTGCTGGAGCTGGCAGGCGCTTTTGGGATTGCTCAGCGCCGTCCCTGGTTGGTATGAGCCCCTTCCTGGCTCGAGTGTTCGTGCGATGCAAAGGTTGGTGGCAGGTGCCCGCAAGGAAAGCTTGATGGTGAGGATCTCCGGCTTCCTGCACGAGGTCCTGGAGCCCTGACTGTTGTGTTTTGACTTTTGTTTCCCCTCTCGTTCACAGTACAGCGCGGTGGACAGCAACCCCCTGTCCCTGTACGTCATGCATCCCTTCTGGAACACGATAGTGAAGGTGAGACCCTGTCCTGCCCCGAGCAGGACAGCGAAACGCCGGTCACCGCCACGTCTTCTGCTCAGAAGTGGCAGCTGCAGGGCCCTGCTTGGCTGAACAGGCCCGCTTCGTTTGTGGTATGACTAATTACAAAGGGCACAGCCTTCCAGCTGGCGGCCGCCCCGAGCTCACTGCATCGCAGCCCAAAGCTTCGCGCAGCCCCGCGGTGTTGGGTGCGCCCGGGCAGTGGTGTCCAGCACCCAGACGACTGTAACCAGCTCTCTGCTGTGGCCGGGAGCAGCGCGTGGTCCTCGTTAAATATTCTAATGAGTTCATGTCTTCTTTTGCTGCTCTCCCATAGATCTTCCCTACCTGGCTGGCCCCAAATCTGATAACGTTTTCTGGCTTCCTGCTGCTTGTCTTCAACTTCTTCCTCATGGCATACTTCGACCCTGACTTTTATGCTTCTGGTAAGGCTGCCTTCTTCTGGTTGGATGTGTCACCTCCTCTCCTCTGCCTTCTGGTGCTCGGAGGTGAGCCCCTGCAGTCGGGGCCCTGCCGGGCAGCTGGCTGCACCACAGGAGGGATGGAGCCGAGGGCCTGAAGTCGCCGGGCTTCTCGATGAGGATTTGGCCAGGTGACACCTTCCCTCCAGCTGCTCCTGGCCGGCTGCGTGCAGGCAGAGGACAAAACAGCCAAAGTCGAGTGGGATTCAGCTCTGCCTTGGCAGAGGACAAGGGCGAGTGCCCTCCTTTTGAACCAGAAAGTGTGGAAAAAGGGTAACGTGGGGAACCCTGCTTTCTGAAGGCAGCAAGCGGAGCCTCTTTATTTGCATCCCAGCTAATTGCCCTCTTGCAGAAACATGCTGGTACCACGTTCAAGCTAACAAAAGCAAAGTCCTCATTCTCCACTTCACCATTTTGCATAACGCGTGGATGTGCACAGCTTTACACTTTTTAAACAGTTCCCGTGTGTGTCTGTTCCTGAATCAGTTCAGGTGTCTCCTTGCTTGTGGGAGTGTCCTAGGGAAAATCTTAACGCAGCGTGGTAACTCTCAGTCACTTACCAATAGCTTCCTTTCTGTATTTTTCTCTCCCTCTCCCCCCGCCAGGTTTGGTTTAGGCTGCTCAGAACAGTTCATCTAGTTCTCCTAAAACCCGGCCAGTCATCAAAGTACGCTTAAGTGGAAAGTACAGTTAAGTGAGAAAAATATTTTAATTTTTTTTTTTGGTATAGCCTTCATTGATAGGTAGACGAGCACCGTTACCAGTATGAAAAGCTTTCAAAAGCTTGGGTGACGTGAGCACAGCTAAGATTTGGGCTGTGCTTTGGTCCGTGAGCCCTAGGAAGAAAAGCTGACAGCTCACAGGAGCCCAAAAATCCACAGGACAGGACATCAGATCTTCAAAAAGTTGTGCTCTGCCAAAGGGATGGCAAAGCTTAGGCTCTGGGACCCTTTTATGTTCATGTTACGGGTCTTCTGCTTGGACAGAGAAAGTTTAATTTTGCTGGTGAGGCCTCCAGAAGCTTGTGCCTTCGTGGCTGGCTGGTTTGGTGACCTGCTGCTGGAAGGCACCATCCCGCTGCTAAAAGGACACAAGAGGGTGACGTTTTGGGGCGTTGTTGCTCCCTGTAGGAGACCTCTGCGCCTCATGCAAGGCTGCCACCAAGAAGCAGCTCCCTGCTTTTTTTGAGATGCAGCTTTGAGCTCCCCGAGTTGCAGCTAAGCTGGCTGGCTGCCGATACAGCACCGGCGGAGGAGGAGAGGTTATTAAGGAGGAACTCGGTTTCAATTGGCAGGGACGAGGTCTGGAGACTGGGAGGGAATTCCCCACGTGCCTGCAGCAGAGGCAGGGCGCAGCCTCTTCTCCAAGAGGCTCTGGTGATGCTCTGAGCAGTGCAGGAGGAGTGCCTGATCCGCACACGCTTCCATGCCCTGCGTTTGGGCTGCAGGTGCTGGCTGCCATCGCCAGCTCTTGGATCCTGTGACTGGGGGGCTGGGGACAGAGGATAAATACATCCTGGTTTGCAAAGTCCTAGGATTCCCGTCTCTGTGACCCTATTCCATGGGGAGCTGTGGGACAAACAGCTCTGCCACCTCTCCCTGGAGAGCTAGCATCTGTTTCGCTGTTTGAGTTGTGGGGGTGCTTTGTCTCGGTGAGCCGCTGGGCCTCTTGTGCCAAAATAAACCCGCCGAGTGCACGTACTGAGCTGTCCTCCCCTGGGTCTTTCTGATCTCTGCAGCTCCTGACCACCAGCATGTTCCAAACGGAGTGTGGGTCATTGTGGGTCTCCTCAACTTCATTGCCTACACGTTAGGTAAGAGTTTATCTGCCTGCGGGGGGGTTGTCTCGGTCATCTGTTCATGCTGCAGCTGCGTGCCATCTTATCTCCGAGCCTGCTGAAAAATCTTTGATTCTGGGCCTCAGCCACGGCCCGCTCTGATTGCCGCTCGCGCTGCTAGAGGAGTTCCAGGAACCACTTGGCAAAGCGCATGGAAGGAAGGTGGCCCGGAGCGGCTGACGTTGAAGGAGGATGCTGGAGCTGGCTTTGAGGTGCTCTGTGAAATCCTGTCCCTGCTCTGCTTCAAATAAACTCTTGCCAGACTTTCCCTCTGTTGCGTTTTTCAGTCTCAGGTGGAGGTGGGGAGCAGGATGTGCTCGCTGTTGGAGGATGAGGGCAGGGGGAGCTGATTGCACGTCTTGTCAGCTGCAGGCTGGCCCGTTTCTCTGCGTAGGGGTGCCCAGAAAAGCTTCCCATTTCAGGAGATGTCTGGCAAAACT
Organism: Cairina moschata; assembly: GCA_018104995.1. Taxonomy (NCBI): domain Eukaryota; kingdom Metazoa; phylum Chordata; class Aves; order Anseriformes; family Anatidae; genus Cairina; species Cairina moschata. The sequence goes on along the minus strand of CM030751.1, from coordinate 118,870,050 downwards.
CCCTGTTTCTCCTTGCTCTCTTCCCAGACGGTGTTGATGGGAAACAGGCCCGCCGGACCAACTCCAGCACGCCCCTGGGAGAGCTCTTTGATCACGGCCTGGACAGCTGGGCGTGCGTGTACTTCGTCGTGACAGTTTACTCCACCTTTGGACGGGGCTCCACGGGTGTCAGTGTCTTCGTTCTCTACCTCCTCTTGTGGGTGGTCTTGTTTTCATTCATCCTCTCCCACTGGGAGAAGTACAACACGGGGATTCTCTTCCTGCCCTGGGGATATGACATCAGCCAGGTGGTAAGTACGCGCCGCAGCGGCTTCAGCAGGAGCTCGATAAAGGGCTGATGTGCCCGGGGTGCAGCTCTGGTGCCCGTGCAGCCCCCTGTAAATCAGACCCTCTCCGGGGTGGCTGTCCGCAGCCTGCCCCAGCAGCGTGGAGCAGGGCAGGGCTCGGAGCCGTGTGCTGAGAGATGAGATGTGTTGGTAGGGTTCAGTGTCACACAAATGTTAAATCCAAGGAAGTTTTTGTGGGTTTTTCTGTTCGTAGTAGCTTTTGCAGATGGGTTTCCTACGAGAAACAAGGCTTGAGGAATGGATATCACCTTGTTTCCTCTCCGTGTGTCCTGGGTATCTCCTGGGTGCCTAAATGCTTGCTCTAATTAGTGTCCTGCGTTACACCCCATGGGTACATTCAAGCCTACAAGTTTGGGGTGCCTTTATGCACAAACAGGATGTGTGCCAAAGTTCAGCTGTGGGACTAGTTTGCATGTTAATCACCGTGCCTGGAGCAAAGGTTCCCTGGGAGGTGCCCCCCTGTGGCTGGGTAATGAGGCAGTTGATGCTGAGGTTAACAGTGATGGACCGGTTGGGATGTTGGCACTTCCTTCTCTCGTTAAGGACTTCCCTGCAGGAAACAGCTTCTGAAGAGCCCATCAGAACCAAGAGCCAGCTCTGGATGAGTAAAATTCAGCTTTAGTGCTTGCAGGTGCCCATCCTAGCCAGGGTGCAGTCTCACAGCACCGAGCAGGGCACCGTACTCGTGTCACATCCTGGGTGGGAAATGCAACAAGCTGGGAGGAGAATGATTAATTGCAATAATTATCTCTCCTGGTAAAATCAGACTGGAGCTGGTCCCATCTGACTATACTCTGAGCTCCTCCCCCAGAAGCATTTTCTTGACCTGGGTGCTTTTGGACCTCTGCCTAGCACAGAAATTATAGAATCGTAGAATACTCCAAGTTGGAGGGGACCCATAAGGATCATGGAGTCCAACTCCTGGCACCTCACAGGTCTGCCCAAAATTTCAGACCATGGAAAAAGAAAGTCGGGCTGGAGGGCTGAGCTACCCCACAGCGCGCTCCGTGCACCGTCAGGGCTTCCATCACAATCCAGGTGTTCCCTGTTAGCTTTTTCCCTGTGATAACTTCAGCAGATGGCTGATAGGAGACCCTGGACAAACCTCCAGAGCCCGGCTGCTGTTCCCTGAAGCTCCCGGGCGTGCGTTGTGCTGCCAGGCTGCGGCCGTGCTGCTGACACCCGCTTCTCTTCTGCTTTCTTTCAGACCATTTCCATCGTCTACATAGTGACGGCCATTGTGGGAGTTGAGGCCTGGTATGCACCTTTCCTGTTTAATTTCTTATATAGAGACCTATTCACTACAATGATTATTGGTAAGAAACTCCATGTTGAAGCCTGTCTTTTAAACACAAACCTGTTTTCCCGACACCCAATGTCCTAATTATTCTGTGCCGCTGTTCTGTTTGCTGTAATGAAGGCTCTCGTGGGCTGTCACCCAGCTGACTGACGCAGGGTGTTCGTGCAGCCTGCCCTTTGCCAGGTCTCCTGGGGCAGTTAATTTGGAGAATTTGACTTGCTGCAGCATGCCTGGGTCAGTGGTGACCAGAAGGATGAGGAAGCAGCATGCTGAGCTTGTGCCTTCGGGCTTATTTAGGCTGATCCCAAGAGCATGGGGGCTGGGGCCAGCCCTGGTGCTGCCCTTGGGTCCGTGCAGCCAGACCCAAAATCCTTCCTCGCCTGGAGCTGGGCTCCAGCCTGGGCAGAGGAGAGCTGCTGAGGGAGCAGGAGCTGGAGCCAGAATGCTGTGCCAGCAGCCTTGGGCTGCTGCAGGGAGCGATGTTAGGTGGGGAAAGCACCTTTGGGGGTCCTGCCCTCCATGCATTTGTCCAAAAATTAAGTAAAAGGGTGTGCAGCCTTCCTCCAGGAAAGCTGACTCTTCTCTCCAGCAGAGTAAGTCCCTGCAAAAGGGGGAGTAACACAGGAAGAGCTGCGTGGCTTGATGTGATTTAGCTTATTCAGAACTTCTTCAACTGTATTTTCTTAACCTATGCCCTTTTCTTTAGGGGTTAATTAAAAGTGCTTAATTTCAAGTCAGTGTGTCTTGAATTGTTACGTTAAGAGAAGTGCAAGCATCAGATTTACCCAGGTGGATATTTTGAGCTTTCTTTTGGCAGCCACGGAATTTAAGATATGAATAATAAATGCACTTTGCCTTCGTGGAAAGTGGAGCACCATGCGTACACTCAGCGTATTTGTGCATTCGAATAGGAGTCAGGTTATTAAAAGCAGGAATACTTACGTGTCTGTTAAAATACCTCCTGCTATATAAACATGGAAGGAGTTGTGATGGACTTCCATAGGTTTGGGTGTAACAAATGATGTTTCCCATTTAGGTCTAGATTTTCGGTTATTTAGAGGTTTTTGTATCATTTGTCAAGCTGAATCACAAGAGTTTTGCACAATGGGAACTGGAAATGCTTGCACGTGGTGGGAGAAACAGCAGATTGGCTTTACTGTGAGGACTGAAACCTCTGCTGCGTGCATCCATGTCGCTTGTGGGGCTTGAACTCACCTTGGGTCCCATTAAAAGCAGGATTGTAATTAAACTTAATAACTGTTTAAAGCATAATGCCGGGCTCGTGAATGAAACTTCTTAAAATTGAAATGTCTTTAATTAATAGCAGACCTTAACTTGTAATTACAAACTCTTGAACCAGACCTTTTAAACCTGCCGAGCTGTTCTTGGTGCACCTCTGAGCTATTTGAGTTGCAAGCAGCTTAAACTGGAGCCCAACCATCTGCCCCTCCGTGGGGTGCACGCGATGGCCTCCCTCTGCGTGGGGCAGTAACGTGGCTCTTTCTTTTCCAGCTTGTGCCCTCACCGTGACGCTGCCGATGAGTCTGTACAACTTCTACAAGTAAGTTTTGCCGTTTTTTAACTCTCTCTGCCTGCATTAGCACCTTTGCAGGAACCCCCAGAGCCTCTTATGACCTGGTTGCCCTAGTAGCTTTCAGATGGGTGTCTTCAGGGTGACAAAGCAGCTTCTGAATATCCGAAGGTCGCAGTTGTGGGGTGCAGCCTGCTCAGCAGGGGCTTGCTGAAGGGCTCCCAGCTTACGCAGGCTTGTCCAGTTGTTCCCAACCCAGGAGTGCAGGTGCCTTTGTCGTTCAGGGCTTTCTTGGGTTTTAGGTTAACAGTTAAGGTGTGCATCATCCTCGTGTGACTGTGCTTGTGACTGGCATTGGCAGTTTTGGGAGGCAGAATGGCCAGTGAGATTTTACAGGGCACTTCTGGAGGCAGGGTCCAGGTGTTTCTCAGCTGTGGATCCAGGAGTTTTCACTTCTCTGTCTGCTTGCCTTGCAGGGCCTATAAAAATAACACCTTGAAGCACCACTCTGTGTACGAAATCATGCTGCCACTGGTGTCCCCGGTGTTGCTCTTTGTGCTTTGCACCACGTGGATCTTCATGTCACCCATGGACATCCTGGAGGTCCATCCCAGGCTCTTCTATTTCATGGTTGGAACAGCCTTTGCGAACATTTCTGTGAGTGGCTTTTGCTTTATGCTTCCGTGTAGCCCCTGGGAAGCGTGCAGCCTCCCAGGGTGAAGAAAAATGCCAGTTCAAATGGGAGGAAGGAAGGGAGGTGTGAAAGTTTAACTTGAGACAGCTCTGATATTTTGCTGTGACTGAAAGAACGAGCAGGAAAGCAGACAGGGTTTGGGGTCTGCAAATGTCACAGGCATCTGTGCTGCAGCTCTCAGCTCTTGAGAAACGAGAGACATAGTTAATGTGAGTGTGTTTACACACCCGTGCATCCTCTGTGGTGTCAGTAGCAAACTGTTAATATCAAGGAAGTTCTTGTTTCTTTTGGGGGAATCAACTTAAAAACTGGAGGGCCAGCAGCTGTTGTCCAAACCAGATTTAGCTGCATATTGTATCTGTGCCTGCTTGAGACCTTACCAAAGGGACCTGTGCCCATTATGTCAGATCTGTGTCCGTGCTCTGCCAGCAGCCCGTGCTGCTGATCGTGCAGAATGCTGCTGGTAAGGCTCAGTCAGCTCAGGGGAACTCCTTTTCCCTTTGAACATGCCCTTGATGGTTATGACCTGCACCACAGGGCTCTGCTCTGTGTCTCACAGGAATTATAATGCAAAGGCAGATCCCAAGCGAGAAGCTCAGAGAAACTGATGGTAGTTGTAAGCGCAGGCAATCTGTTTGTGTACCTGCGTGACCGTGCTCCACGCTGCGAACAGCTCTGGGCTTGCAGAGCCCGTGCTGGCTGCAAGCTCTGACAGCTTCCTCTCCCCGCAGTGCCAGCTGATCGTTTGTCAGATGAGCAGCACACGCTGCCAGCCTCTGAACTGGATGCTGCTCCCCATAGCGCTGGTGCTCTCCGTGGTGGTGTCCGGCGTCGCTCCCAACAGTGAAACTCTTCTCCTCTACCTGCTAACTGCTTTCCTCACCCTGGCACACATCCACTACGGCGTGGTCGTGGTAGGTGAACTGGGCACGTGGGCGTTGGGCTCGGCTGCAGGCTCTGCTGGGGAGCTGGTGCTTAAACACGGGAACATCAGGGAAACTGCTTGGGGCTGCGAGCTCTGTGGGGCTGGCCGTGACCATGGGAAAGGTGGGAGGCTCTGGAAGGCTGCTTGGGTTTGAAACGAGCCTTGCACAATGTTCTCCGGGACTCTTGTGCCAGAGATGGGTTTGAAACAAGTCCTCGTGTCTCTGCTGCTGTGTTTTTAACTCGTGGCTGTGGCTGCAGCTTAGAGAGCAGCCTGTAGGTCAGCCAGTCTGCATGACCCGCACCCCTGGGCAGCGCGAGGCACTCCTGGAGATGCTCACAGCAGTGGCTGTGGTGTCTGCACGTTGGGAAGGAGTGCCTGGTTTGGGAGTCCTAGTGTAAAACAATCTGCTGGCAGTGGTTAATCTGCGACCCTGCTGACATTGCCCTGTGCTGGGGATGCGTCCCTTGCACTGCAGCTGCCTGCCTCCTCCTTGCTCCTGGGGCAGGGAGCTGGGTTTGCTCCCCTTGCTCTCTGCAAACTCTGCCTGAGTTTTGATTAAGAGAGAAAACAAACTCAGAGGAGACCAAGTCCAGTTGGAAATGCCCTGGGAAGCTGCTCAGGAAGTAGGGCAAGGACCCAGATGCTCCCCGCAGAGCTGGCTGCTGCCACGTGTGTAAACCCTCCTTGGGAAGCCCTGTGCCCCGGGAGCCCTGGCGCTAATGTGGAGCCTCCAGAGTCAAGTTTGAGCTGTAATTACAGCGAGGAAGTAATACCCAGGTTGTCTTGTCTTTCCAATTAGTGTAATGAGGCTTCTGTGCGAGAAGGATTTGAATAGCTAAGAAGCTTAAATAAATTTGGTCTTGGAGTCATAGCTGGAGATGGGAGACCGAGAGGACGGTGTAATCCTCTCTGCCCAGGCCTGCCCATCAGTCAGGGAGTTTTGTGCTCTGCTCCCCTGAATTTGTGTTGCCCCCCTTCCAGCTTTCCCAGAGCCCGTCTGCAGCCTCCCCTCCCAGGACAGAAGCGCCTTTACTGGTACTGAGGTGCAGAACTTTTAGGGCAGCGACTGGGACGTCATCCCCAATATTCAGAACTTGGGAACGCCGGCGTGGGCTAGATGCTGGGCCACGGCTTGCTGCCCAGCTCAGCACCTGGTGCTGCTCAGCACTGCTTGCTGGTGGATCTGCAGTGCCCCACCATCCGTTTTATCCTCCGTGGCTCTGCACCTCTGCTGGCTGCCAGGCACATAGGAGTGGTGCTTCCAAGGCTAACGGGGCTCTGTGAGCACCTGAAAGAGCCTTTGCTGGTGCAGCTCTTGGTCCTTCGTGGTTTTCTCATTGCTTCACAAGAGGTGGTGAAAGCTGGCTTCCTCATTCTGCTGTAAAAGGGACCCAATTACCCAAACCTGGCATTGGGCACGCTCCTCGCCGCAGCCTTCCTGTGCCAGTGCAAAGTACTCGACCCACAGTTTTAATTGGAAATGGACTCAGGGAACAACTTTTCCTGTGCTTATCTGTGATTATCAAATTAATTAAAGGTAAATATTAATCATATTGCTGTGAAGGGCCAAGAAGAAGTGCTGCAGGGTAAAAACACGAGTGCCTGTGCTCGGGGCAGGGTGTTTTTGAGTCCCACACCTGAGGAGGAGGGTAGGATGGAGGCAAGCCCACTCCTGGACAGGCTGGGCTGTTGCTTCTGCTCTAATTCAGTTGCTGTAAAGCCTGGCTGCATAAAACCATCCAGGGAGGGGGAAGGAGAAATCTGCCCTCCCCGGTGCGGTGGGAGACCTGGGGCAATGCTGGGCAGATGCTGCAGTCCAGTTCTGCTGCGCCGGGGGGAGCAACTGGATGGGACAGTGATGGGGAAAGTGGGTGCAAGGAGGTGGCAGGGCTTTGTCAGCCATTCAGGGAAGAGGTTGGGCTCTCTGCCTGCTTTTCTCCTCGTCCCCCTGCACCTTGCTGACCCTCTCTTGTTGCCTGCCTTGTCCCCAGGTGAGCCAGCTGAGCAGGCACTTCAATATACGACCCTTCTCGCTAAAGAAGCCCACGCCGGATTGACTAGGAGTGGAGGAAGAGAAAATCAGCTTGCAGTCTGCAGAAGTACTGTAAATAACTGCTGCAAATACCTGTAAATACTTCAACCATCACCACAGATCTAAACCTATCCTCTGGACAGACATCAGGGCAAAGTATGCGCGGTATCTGGTGCAGCCAGGTTGGGACTGGTACGGGACAGCCTCTGCTGCTGTTCAGCGAACACAAGCCTATGGTTTTGGGTGAAACTGGATGAGGAGGGTAGCCTTTCAGGTCACTATTACTGTATTTTAGACCAGCTGAATGTTCCCAGTAAAACCTCAAACCCCAGCGCTTGCTCAGATAAAGCTGGTTGGGGATGCAGATGGCTTTACCTGAGCAAAGCACCTTGACCCATCACCAGAACCAACGTAGCAGCTGATTTCTGCGAGGTCAAGGGAACATCCTGGTGGTCAAGCGTTCCTGTCTGTCCCTAATCCTGTTAGCCCTTCTCCCAGGCCGGTACTTAAGGAGCAAATGGTGACAGTTCTCCCACATTCTGTCCTGCCTTCCTGCACTCATTCATTTGGGCAAATACTTGCACCTTTTTTTAAAGCAGAAGTAAACACACAACACTTGTAGTAATATTCTACTTAGGGGGGGCTTAGGAATCAGGGCTCAATTTCATGTAGAAGTGGGAAGGCAGCTTCCCCAGCCCCTGCCTGAGCGGTGGGCACCTGGGACCACATCTCGACGTTCTCTGCGGGCTGGCACGTGGGCCCTGACCGGCAGTGAGACGTGGCTCACACCAGCCTCTGTAACACGGAGCCGAAACCCCAATTCCTGCTGGTATGAACTGGCTGCTGCAGGTCGGCTCTGCTGGGTCGCTGCGTGCTGCCCGAGCCTCGTCTTCTGTGGCAGTGCAGCCGGGCTCAGCCTGCCCTTCCCACCAGCCCACCGGCAGCAGCAAATCCACAGCTCGGAGAAGCACCTTAATAATGTCGCGTTGGTTGCGCGTGCACTTTCAGAAAGCTCACAGGCGTGTGTGTGGTGGGGTCCTTCCCAAATACCACTTTGTTTTCCAAACCGCTGTCCCCGGCGGCTGCGTGTCTCATCCAGGGATGTACTTGTTTACTGTCCATTTGTAGAAGATGTTTGCGTTGATTTTTTTTTTTTTTTAAACATTTCTGTAATTGAGTTAATTGAGTGGGGTGGTGAAGACTGAATGCTGATTTTCTTTTCTGTTCACTTTTATTTAATGGAGACCTGTGCTTGAATGAAGAGTGTAGCTTAAACCCAGGTTCTGGAAAGGCTGCATCCGGAAGTGGACAAGCACAGCAGATTGTGCATATGTAATTACCATGGGAACAAAGTCTCTTACACACTGATTATTGTGGGTCTTGGAAGCTTGGTCACGGCATTTTCCTTCCGCAGGTGAAGACTCCTCCTCCTGCTTTAGGAAACCTTCAAGCTGTAACTACTATTTAATGATTTGGGATTTCTTTTTTGCTTTTTTTTTTTTTTTTTTTTTTGTAAATTTGAATCATTGTCATGCAGACTGAGACTTGAAATCCTGAGGCAGCTCGCAGTGTCCGCTGCTCTGCGTGGTGCCGTGGGTGGAATTGGGGTTGCGTGGTCACGGTACGTCCTGCGTGGGGTCGGCTGCGGCGTTCGGGCTGGCACCACCGGAGGGCTCGGCTGCTCGTCTGTCTGTCCGTGTGTCTGTACAGCCACGTGTCTGCGAGCGGTGTCTGATCCGGGAGAGGGGGCAAATGGTCTTCAGAATTTATTTAATAAAGTAGCTTACTCTATATATTTTACTGATAATGTACAGAAAAAAAAAAATTAAGTGTGCAAAGGAGTTGGGCTGTGCTTGAATCTTTGACTCTGGCTGTTTAATGAAGTTCATTTGTGAAGGGAGATACATTACAGGGACTCTCTGAAATGGAACACAACGCTTACCTGGGGGGCCTGTTCAGGTAGCAAAACTGCTAGCAGCACTGGCAAAAGCAGCAGTTAGATGATTTATTTTCTAGTTAGATGTCTGCAGGACTAGGGAACAACTGAGCTGTTCCCTCAGCCCTTCAGCTGAGCTCTGGGGTTGTGTTGTCCTGGCTCTTCCCATAGCTGGACCCAAGGACTGGGCTCACCAGTGCTGCCAGAGGATGTCTGATCTTAAACCTCGGGGTGTCGCTTTGTCTCCTTACTACACGGTTTGTCTCTTGTCTTGCTTGGCTGTGAGCTGGTGGATTTTTGCAGCCTGTAAGAGTGTGCCCTGAAACAAAGCCTTTGTAAAGCTACAAACATGTGGAAGCAGGACTTCCTCTCTACAATCCTGCAAATACTTGTGCTGTAGGAAAAAAAGATGTCTCTTAAAAACTGGAACCACTTCCTATCTGCACAGGCTTTATCTGTGAAGAGTCCTGGATTTTTGGTGCCTTAATTTATTGCACCTTGAAGCTAGAAAAATACCTGCTTAAATCTTAAATAAATGTTAAATCAGTGCTGGAAAGTAGGCTTGCTCCTCTCTAGTGCTGCCAGGCTCGTGGCAAAGCGAGGGGAGAGCAGACCTGGGCTCGGTGGGCACCCGACTCCGGTTCTGACTCGTGCTGCTGTGAAGCTGGGTGGGTTTCTGTCTGGGCTGTTGTAACGTGGGTGATTTCTGACCCCAGCTTCTGGGGGAATGGAAACACTTGAGCAGAAAGACCAAACCGTCTCGCCGTGGTGGGGTAGGGCATGCTGAGAAACAAATTATTTATTAATAATAATGGTTTGAAGTCTTAAAAATAAAATTTATTCCTTGCTAACTGCATCTGAGGGTGTGTTATGGTGCTGGTTGCTCCCCTTGCTGGCTGGGCTGTGTCCTCAGGCCTGCCCGGGACCAGTCCTCGTGGTTTGTGCTGTCGCTTCTTGCAGGGATAGAGTTGATCATAGTTTCTTAATTACTGGTGGACCTGCTGAGTTGGTAACAGGACTGGTAGGTGCTTCCCTAAATCTATTTTGCACGCTTTATCTCAATCCAGAGTATTACTGTGGGTGAAAAAACACGTTCAGGGAGGGTGCAGTCCTTCAGGACCCACAGGGCCGTCGGGCTCCAGGCAGGTCCCGGTGCTGCTCCTGCTCCTTGCTGTGGTCAGTCACTGTTCGTGGTGAAGCGGGGAGCTGGGACACGTTAGCAGGCTGGTGCTGGGCTCACCTGGCTGGGAGAGCCTGGCAGACTAGGTTAACACAAGCTTTTTATCTCAGTCGTGTGGCTTCATGTCCCAGCTCCTGCCTCTGCACCATCCCAGGGACCTAGTGCAGGAATTTCTTGGCTGGGGCTGGGGTGCAGGTTTTGGGGTCTCCTGGAATTTGCATTAAAGCAGTGTTCACACTAAGAAATGTTTTATAACTGCAGTCACTGCCTGGAAATCATAGACGTGAGTGCTGTGGTTTTAGCTCATTCCTTCCCTGCAGTGTCTGTGCTGCAGTTGGCTCCGGCTGTCCCGTGGGGGTCATTGCAGCAGCCTCTCCTTGCAAACATCAGGCACCCGATATAGCCAGGGCCGGGGTGCAGGATGCTTTAAGTGTGAGCTTCTAATGCCCTGAAAACATACTTTAGAGCTGGCCTGGTGTTACTCTGGGTGCGGGGAGTATGTGCAGTTTGTAATCTGAGAGCAGCTTTGATCTGTGCCTCTGAAGAGCCAGTCAGTTCTAGCAAGACACCTGAAATCCCCTCCTCTGGGAGCATCTGTGCATGTGTGGGATAGACCTGGGAAGCCTCTGGGAAAGTAGCAGAGATTTGTGTGTACACACAGACCCGAGAACGCAGCTGCCTTGTGCGTGTGTAGGAGCTGTAGCTGAAGCTCTGCTCCCCTTAGTTTATGGCACAACCGGGTACAGGGCTTTTGTACCCCAAAACGTGTAGGAAATTCCCCAAAGCTGTCTCGTTTCCAGCTGTCCTTTTTTGCTTAGTGTGCAGCACTTGCTTGAGGCGCAGGAGGAGTTCCCCCCACGGATCAAAATCTTCCTCTCCCCCTCGTGCAGGGAGCCTGGCCTGCTTCTGTCCCTCGAGCTTGTAGTTGAAGTGGGTGCTGGTTTTGGTGGGGGTCCCTCAGCCCACCCTGCCTGCCCATGAGCAGCCCTGGCATGGCTGCGGGCCCCGGGACCCCGATTCCTTCCCTGGAGCCGTCCTCAGGCTGGGAGTTTAGGTACTGAAGTGAGTTTGAATTCGTCTCTTAAATGCTATTACTGAAGTATTTATTGTGTTGAAAATGAACGAAAAACTATTACAGTTCAATAAAGAATAACATTTTCCAAGCCTTTTAAGGGTGTTTGTCTTTTTTTTTCTTTTCTCTTCTCCCTCCTGCAGCTCAATACAGGGATGTGAAAGGTGATGGGGCAGGGCAGCAGCACATCCTACCAGGCTCTCCATCACTCCGCAGCCTCCCCAGGGCAGGCAGGGCTCCTCAGAGGACAGCGGTGTCTGCTCAGGGCTTTGTGCCCTGCTTCTGCCACGCCAACAGCTCGTTGACAAGGCGCAGCCTTTGCACTGAAGCCACTCCCTGCAGCAGCTTCCATCTCTCAGGCATCAGGCTCTGCTCCTGGCCTTTCTCCAGGCTGCCTGCCCTGCTCTGCTCTACCCTGCAGCACGTGCCGGGGTCAGCACTAAGCCCTGTGCAAGCGATTAAATCTCTAATGAGCCTTTAACAATTGATGCTGAGTTTCCAGGAACAACCTGGGGAGAGCTGGGGCTGCGTGGGGACATGGCCACAGGGCGCAGGGAGCAGACAGGCGCCGCTTCACTGGGCAGCCCTTCCCTCCACGCATCACAGCCTGCTTCCACCACGCCTTGTCCCATGTGGTGCTCACAAAAGCGCCCTGGGAGGAGGAGGAGGAGGCTGGGTGGCGGTGGAAAGGGAGTTTTCCCAGTGCCACTCGGCCTGCCCCGATCCTCTTAGCAAAGCAGACAAGTCAGAACACGGCCCTGCCCCAGCCGAGCTGCCCGAGCTTGCAGCGAGCTCTCAGCTGCTGGCTGCAGCATGAATCAGGGCGATCCCCACCTCAGCCCTGCACCAGCGCAACCGGAGCTGGGGCAGTAATCAGTAATATTCTTTGTGTGGGATGCCCAACGTTTATTGTTTTCAGTGAAATAGCAGCACTTTGTTACGGTAACTGGATCGATACTAATTCATCACCACGACAAGTCAGTGATGAGTCTACTATGTAGCCAAGTTGCTAGATCTTGCCATAAATATGGTGCCTTCAGGGGTTGAAGGTTCACGCACCAACAAGTGCACAAGCATGTAAGGATCTCAGATTTGAGGAATAACCCTGAGCGGCGTTCCAGCCCCGGTGGGCATTACATCTGCTGCTTCCACAAGGAGAGCTCGTTAGGTCTTCTCTGACTGCTGTATTAATGAGATAAAGTGCTTGGCTCGTAGTCAGTCTTCTACCACATTGGTTTTGGTCTCTCCATGTAAATTGCTACTTCTCCATAAGTAATTTCAATGGATCACCTGTTCTAGGGCTGTACCCCCTGTTTTGTGGTCATGGCCGTGAGGAACCACCCAGTGCTGTTATTGAGGAGCTGCCCAGTTCAGGGAACGCTCACACCGAGGTCTCCTGTGGTTTGTAACCTGAGCAAGACTGACGCTGAGAACAGGAGCTGGGTGTATCCACCACAGGAGGGCACCTTGTTTTGTGGCCACCAAATGGCACCAAAGATGAGCTGGGCGTTGAGGTCTGAATCACTGCTCTGCGATTCCCCCAGCACGCCCACTTAGGCTAAACAGAGAGGAATGGGCTCAGGGGTTGGAGCCCTCCTGGCTGCAGGCTGGGGGCAGAGCCTTGAGCAGAGCCCTGGAGCCCTGTGACCTCTCCCTGCACCCTGGGCCGTGCTCTTTCCAGCCGGGCTAAAGCCTAGGTGTACGTAAGTGACACCTTGTTCTTTATCATCTGTCTTGATGGCTTCCTCTAAGAGGATTGTTGCGGTAGGTGTAATATACTTAAGGGATTGTTAATAACAGAAGCATTTTGCAGTGCTCTGCGTGCTGGTGGTGCAGGCTGCGAGCTGTGGGAAGTCTGGTTTGGCCACAGGAGCTGGCCATCTGGCACATCCACACGCCTTCGGACTCACTGGGGTAGATCCAGGCCAGCAGGGCCAAGTGCTTGTATGCCTGGGGGTCATTTATCACCTCCAGGAACACGGCGGGCAGTGCTGAGCGATTCCTACCATGGGGGATCAACATACAAAGATGGGAGAGATTGGAGCATTGACCTGCGCTGTGCAGAGCTGTTTGTAGCTCTGGGGAGGCAGAAAGAAAAGCCCGCAGCCCCCCATCTGGTCAAGGAGGACAGACTTCTCTGCTAGCTGCCGGACATTGCGCCAATAATCAAGACCAAGTGCTCACCCCAGAGCCCTGTGCCTCCGTTGTCATGTCCCGGGGGATGCAGGTGATGTGCGTGTGCCAGAGATCGACTGATCTACAGTGAACTGCCGACCTTGCCCATCCATCACCGTGTTTGTCGCTGCCCTTTTTGTCCCTGCTGCCCCCTTGCTAACATCCTCTCGCTGCTTAAAGCAGAGCCTAGACTGACGCATACGTCTGGGAAAGGCCAGGCAGGGCATCTGCAGGCTCGAGGCATGTACAGTGCCAGCGCCCATTAGAGTTTGACTCAGGCAGCACCTGCTCTGGCTGCAAGGAAATCCTCCTGCAGGAGCCATTCGCTGTGCAGGCGACTCAGGAACAGCCTCTGAGGGTGGGAGCAGGGCTGGGATCCTCATGCTCAGCGGGGTCACACTCCATGTCCTCAGTGCAGGACCCCAGTGGTTGTGCCAGGAGGGGCTGCCTGCCTTTGGATGCTGCTTTCCTCGAGGTCTGAGTGTGGCTGAGCAATTGTCCTGAAAAAAAATCATTCCTCTACTGCAGTTTTCCTGTTCCGGGCTAACCCTGGTGGGCAGCTGAACCCCTCATGTCTAAAGTGTAGCTGCCTCAGCAAAACATCTGCCACAGGAGAAATCAGCTGGCCATCAAGGAAGAACTTTTGGGGTCACAAGCACAGAATTCAACAGGATCCAGCCCCACATCCTGAACATGCACAAGATCTCCAGATCCCTGATGGAGTCCCTGGACACTACAAAAATCTGCCTGGACATGCTGGGCAAAATGAACAAAACTACTGAGACTGATGCTCAAGACTTGCCCAGAGCATTGAATAAGGTGTCACCTGTCTGCTAGTGAAACATGCTGTGAGGAATGTGGTGATCCTCTGCTTAGGGACACACACAAGGGATCGAGCCTGCAGAAGGGACATCTGAAGAGACCGAGCTGGAAGGAGCAGCAGGGACACACTCCACAGTCACTAGCTCTGTGGCTGTGCGTGAGATTTAATAAGGGCAAGTTTTGGGGCCTGCACCTGGGAAGGAACAACCTGAAGAATCAGTACAGGCTGGGGGATGACCTGTTGGAGAGGAGCTCTGAGGAGAAAGACCTGGGGGTCCTGGTGGACGACAGGTTGACCATGAGCCAGCACTGTGCCCTTGTGGCCAAGAGGGCCAATGGGATCCTGGCGTGCATTAAAAGGAGCGTGGCCAGCAGGTCAAGGGAGGTGATCCTCCCCCTCTACTCTGCCCTGGTCAGGCCTCACCTGGAGTACTGTGTCCAGTTCTGGGCTCCCCAGTACAAGAAAGACAGGGATCTCCTGGAAAGAGTCCAGTGGAGGGCCTCAAAGATGATACGGGGCCTGGAGCATCTTCCCTATGAAGAAAGGCTGAGAGACCTGGGGCTGGTCAGCCTGCAGAAGAGAAGACTGAGAGGGGATCCCCTCAGTGTATATAAATATCTGAGGGGTGGGGGACAGTAGGATGTAGCCAACCTCTTCTCAGTGGTTTGTGGGGATCGGACAAGGGGCAATGGCTGCAAGTTAGAGCCCAGGCAGTTCCGCACTGACATGTGAAAGAACTTCTTCACGGTGGCAGTGACGGAGCATTGGAACAGGCTGCCTAGGGAGGTTGTGGAGTCTCCTCCTCTGGAGATATTCAAGGCCTGTCTGGACGCCTATCTGGGCAGCCTGCTCTGAGGAACCTGCTTTGGCAGGGGGCTGGACCTGATGGTCTTTCGAGGTCCCTTCCAACCCCTACAGTTCTGTGATTCTGTGATTCTTCCAGCTCCAGCCATGTTACGCGTTCCCCCTCATCAAGAACAAGATATTTTTCTTTCTTTTTTTTTTTTTTTCTTTCTCGTTTTTGCCAAAATGGCCGCCAGGGGCGGTGCTCTCACACTCCCTGATGAGGGCTTGGTCCGGCCCAGTTTGGGGCTGGAGCTCTGGAGGAGGAGATGGAGGCAGCAGGACCAGAGGCCCTGGATGAATGAGGGGAAGGGCTGCAGGGGGCAGGGGCCCGTTGGCAGGAGCTGAAGAGAGGGGAGAAGAGAGGGGCTGGCATGGCCTGGCCCCAGAGGGGCAGCAGCTGGCATGGCCTGGTGACAGAGGGGCAGGAAGAGGGATTGAACCTGCAGAAGGGACATCTGAAGAGACCAAGCAGGAAGGAGCAGCAGGAACACTCTCCACAGTCACTAGCTCCGTGATTGTGCATGGAGCAGGCCAGGGGGACTCTCTCCACACCCCAGTCAACAGGGTCCAGCCCTCCATCCCTAACACACAAGAGATCTCCAGATCCCTGATGGAGTCCCTGGGTACCACAAAAATCTGCCCGGAGATGCTGGGCAAAATGAACAAAACTACTGAGACTGATGCTCAAGATTTGCACAGAGCATTGAATAAGGTATCCCCTGTCTGCTAGTGAAACATGCTGTGAGGAATGCAGTGATCCTCTGCTTAAGGACACACAAGAGGGATTTTTCTGTAAAAAGCAGACTTTGACCTGCTGTTGGACAGTATTTAGAAGTTTTTTGTTTACCTTTGCCTTGTTTCCTGCCAACAAGTTGTTCCTTCTTTCCTAACGAGATGTTCATTCTTCCCTCATCCGTTGGCCTTGAGCGATATCTTTTTACATCTGCTTCTCATACGGTTCTCATCTACATCCCTAGAGTTAGGATATTTTTAAGTTCCCATCCACATCCCCGATAATTAGGATATTTTACCATATGTGTAGCTAAAGACTAATTTGGATAAGTTTTAGCATCTTCCCCATCTGAGTCCCTGCTGCCCTGACAAAGGTCCCTGCTTGGGGACACCAAGTGCAGCTCTGCCCAGGGGTACCATGGCAACCACTACGTGTCAAAGTGACGTCATCATTGCATCACAAACGTGGCCCTATATAAGTGGGGTTCGGGGGCTTGGCTGTCATTTTGCCTGCGCGTCAGTGAGGAATAAGCTGAAGGAGCAGCTGAGGAAGGCAAAGTGTGTTGAGTGGGCCACAGTCAATGTCAGCTGAGTGTGGTAGCGGAGTTGCGTGGAGGAGCACGGTGGTGGGTAGGAGCAGGGTGCTCGCTGGGTTTTTTGGGTGCCTAAAGCCCAGACCCCAGGCATCCTTTTGGCTGGGAGGGTTGGGGCTGCTCTCACAGGGCCACTGCTAAGAGCTGGGTGCTGTGTTTTAGGTTACACCTGTGTGGTGGTTTTACCGTACTGGGCAGCTAAACCCCACAACCGCTCCCTCACTCCCCCTCTGTTAGATGAGGAGGGGGAGAAGTAAAGCAAAGAACAACTCACGGGTTGAGATAAGGATAATTTAATTAAAGGGAAGTAATAATAATTAAATAAGTAAAGATTTTTATGAACTAAACAATTTAACTAAAGGGAAATAAAAAGGGAAAGGGGAAAGGGGAGGGGGAAAGGGAAAATAAAAAGAAGGGAGGAAAACAAAAAAAATAAAATAAATGAAGGCTATATGGAAGTCCAGAGGAAAGAAATTACTCTCTACTTCCCACAAATGAGCGATGATTGACCACGTCCTTGAAGCAGGGCCTTAACGCACGTAGCCGGTGTTCGAGAGGAGGACCGACGTCTTCCAGACGAGAGCCCACCCCTCCCCTCTTCTTCTTGTTTCCACCTTTTATTGCTGAGTGTGACACCACGTGGTATGGAATATCCCTTTGATTGGTTTAGATCAGCTGCCCTAGTGATGTTTCTCTCCTCACTTTTTGCCCACCCCCTAGGAGGGTTAGAGAAACGCCCGATGCTGTGCCACTGCTGCTCAGCAGTAGACACAACACTGGTGTGATAACACTGCTGTTCCAGCTACAAGTGCAGAGTACGGCACTGTAAGGGCTGCTGCCGGGAAAGTTAACACTCCAGCTAGACCCAGTACAACCTGTGAGCAAGGAGCCAGAGTGAGAGCAGTGTTTGGGCTTCAGGCTCAGCATGAGAACCGTGTTCAAGCTGAAGATAAGGAGGCTGGAGGTGCTGCTGGCCTTTTGGGGCCTGAGCATTTTGGGCCTCTATCTCCTTGGGGTGCCATGCACCCCTTACTTTCTGGCCCTACCTGTTCTGACCAGCCTCATGGCCAGGATTCGCAACACCAAGGCCAAGGTAGGAGCCAGGTTTCGTATCACCCCAAACTCTCCCCGGGCACAGCAGGGATGAGCCGAGAGCTGGGCCTATGCCTGGGGCACTCTGCAGAGGGTCTATTTAGGAGGCAGCAGTGAAGGGAGGCCATTGCTCAGGCAGCAAGGGCCCTTCTCCACAGCCTCAAAGAAACCTCCACCCAGCACTGGGCTGGGCCCTGTCCCTGTGACCCCATTACCCTTCCCAGGTCCTTGCCTCCTGAGCAGGGGCCATCCTGGCCATGAGGGGACACTCCTGACTGAGCCAGGCTTTCTTTCTGGTATAGGACTTTTCTGGGAAGAAAGTGAGCTGGAAGAGCAGGAGGAAGGCACGGAAAGGTGAGCAGCCCCATCCCAGAGCTGTGCCAGGCTCTGCAGCGGCCTCAGAGATGCCACTGCCGCCTGGGTCCCCACAGTGGCAGCCCTGGCTCATTCTCAGTCATATTTCTACCCCAACAGTTTCTTCACGATCCTGGCATGATATGGAGGTGCCTACAAACAATCTGCCAGCAAGGTAAGCAGAGCCTGCTCCTGTGGGGAGCATTCCCCTCTAGGAGCTCCTGGATGGGGAGCCCCACACCTATATCCCCCTGCCCGAGCAGCTGCCCCTTAGCAGTAGAACAGGCGCTCTCTGCTGACATCCACAGAATCTATCACAGAAAATCTTGAGTTGGAAGGGACCCACAAGGATTATCAAGTCCAACACCTGGCTCCACACAGCTCCCTGACCACAATCAAAACGTATTTCTGCAAGCGTTGTCTAAACGCTTCTTGAACTCTGGCAGGTTTGGGCCCATGGCCACTTTCCTGGGGAGTTTGTTTCAATGCCCAGCCACCCTCTTGGTGAAGAACCCTCTCGTAATAGCCAACCTGAATCTCCCCTGATGCAGCTTCATGCTTTTCCCATGGGGCCCCTCACTGCTCACCAGACAGAAAACATCAGTGCCTGCCCCTCCGCTGCCTGCCATGAGGAAGCTGAAGGACAGAACGAGATCTCCCCTCAGTCCGCTGAGTACCACTGTAGCCCTTCCCACACAGCGCACTGGCTGGACCCATTCCTAGCACCCCTCTCTGTCCCCAGCCCCAGGACCAGGCCGGCCCTTTCCTCCTAGGGCAGGAAGAGGCCCAGCACCGTGCTGTGCATAGAGCTTGCCCCATGTCCCCAAGAGTTTACGTCTCCCAGAGCATCCCAGAGCTGGCAGGACTGGCTGCAGGATGCTGGGAGATCACCTGGTTGTTTGTAAGGAGAAGCCTAACGGATGGCGTTGGCTCTTTCCTGTCCAACAGCTTCCCCCCCAACCAGCTGAAACCACAAAGAACAGGACAAAGCAAAAGCAACATCCAAAGCGCAGCAACACACAATGTGTCTACAACGCATTTGCCATGGGAGACATCAGCTGGCCATCGAAGAAGAACTTTTGGGGCCACAAGATCAGAATTCACCAGGATCCAGCCCTCCATCATGAACACGGAAGAGACCTCCAGATCCCTCACGGCATCCCTGGACACCACAGAAATCTGCCAGGAGCTGCTGAGCCAACTGAACAAAATTGATGAGGGTGATAGGCAAGACTTGCCCAGAGCATTGAATAAGGTATTCCCCGTCTGCCTGAAGTGCCGTCGGTGCCTCACAAGCAGCTGTCCACACCACGGCACGACTGCAGCAGCAACCCATGCCATGCCCATTGTGACCATCTTCATCCACTCACTGGACATCCTGGTGTATGAGGAAGAGGTGAAAATTAAGGTGGAGCTAGCCTTTGAACTGGCTGCTGGTGGGAAGATGGTACACGAATGGAAAAAAATGGTAGAGCTACCCAAAAATGCGGGTAATGAAGAATGCTCTGAGGATTCCTCTGAGGAATGCTGCGAGGAATGCTGTAAGGAATACTGTGAGGAATGCTCTGAGCCTCTGCCTAGGGATGCACAAGAGGGATCGAGCCTGCAGAAGAGACCAGGCAGGAAGGAGGGAAGGGATGCTAAAGTAAATCAGCGTGAGACACACTCCGCAGTCGCTAGCACTGTGGCTGTGCGTGGAGCAGGACAGGGGAAGTCTCTCCACGCCTCAGATCCCATGTGGCCTCTGCCCCCATGGGCACAGTCACCTGTCCCTGATGCCCTTGACCGTCTGCAGAGAGCTGGGCTGGAGCCACTGCCACAGGTGATATTCGTGGGCCTAGGTCACGGTGGCTTGGTGAAGTGTCTCCGGCACTTGTGGGGGCGGATTAAGAACAGAGTGTGGAGAAGCACTCGAAGAACAACCGCCCAGCTTTGGAAAGAAAGAAATTTGGGACATGCTGGCCCCATGGCAGGGGACCAGCAGATGTCACTTGAGATGGCTGCACTCTCCCACACCATGTCAATCATAGTGTAGGGAGAGGCAGCAATAAAAGATAAAAGAACGTTTTGGTGAGGCTGGGAGATTTATTTGAAAAACCCTTTTAATGCTGGTGCACCCTGCACCATAGTTGTGATGGGGAAGAGCTCATTGATCTCAAACTGCACATATACGTAATGCACACCAGATACAACATGAGAATCCTGTAACCGATTGGCCTGTCCCAAATGGCAAGTGGCGGTACTGGCTATGTGGCCATAAAGCCAGGAAGGTGTTGCCCCTAGGGTGGAAGGGAGCTTGCGCCCTGGGGGCAATAATTCCACATGTAACTATTATTGAAAACCCACAAAGCCAAAGCCCCTTGAGACCACAAGCAGAATTGAGAGGACTCCAGATAAACTTCTAGGAAAAAGAAACAGGGCATTTCACAGTTTTGCAAGGTGTTTTTTACCTTGGTTAGGGGTGAATGAATTGGAAAAAGGTATTGTAAATATCTCACCTATAACTGAAGAACTAGAAAAGAACATGCTGGATGCAGACCAGGCACTACAAAAGAAGGTGACAAGTTTGTAAAAATAGTACTCTGGAATCAAATGATATTAGATTTACTAATAACCTTACAAGGAGAAGCATGTACTGTAGTTAATGCTAGTTGCTGTATACATGTACATCAAATGGGACAAATTTGACTGATCTCAAAAATATTTGGGAAAAAAAAACAAGATCCTACATAGAGTGGCTCAAGATGACACTTCCTGGGGATTTAGAAACATTTGGGAGAAACTAACTTTGTGGTTACCTGAATGGAATTGGCTCAAATAACTACTTGTTGGTATAGTAATAATAATAATAATAATAATAATAATAATAATAATAATAATAATAATGGCATTGTATATCTGTCATTGCATATAATAGTAATAATGTATTTGTACATTGTATATAATAATATAATAATAATATTGTATATAATAATAATGGCATTGTATATCTGTCACCCCCCATGACATCCGAACGAATATATTGTGCCTTAATGTTGGAAAAACTCAAGAGTGGGGTATGTGAAGAGGTGCAAAAATGACAATAGGAGTAAGAAAAGAAAAGGGGAAATTGTGAGAAATAAAGTTGTGTTTCTGCAATAGAAGGTGTTTTTGCAGTGGAAAATTCCACTAACTTTGTATATTCAAAAGTGATTGTGCAGCATAGCAGTGGGGAGTATGTTAAGCAGGTAAGGGGAAAGTCCCCCTGTCCCAAAATAAGGAGGATAGCTAAGATAGCTAAGAAAAACAGGATGAGCAGTATGAAATCAGGAAAAACAAAGATCAGATTCCCTCTAGTCACAAGAGAAGGAGGAAAAAAAAAAAAAAAAAAGGAAAAAATGGGAAAGAGGAATTAACAATTGGTCAAATAAAATTGTACATATGCGGTATAGAAGGGCATCAAGTAGACTGTGAACCTGCAGTACTCAGTCATTGAGGAAACAGGAGAAATCAGGTGTTGGGTATTAGGGAAAATAAGGTCAGGATAAACTTTTACTGTGCGCTCCTGCTTGCAGGATGCCTGCCGATGCAATTGCGAATAAGATAGCTTCACAGAAGATCCTCTCTAAGAAAATTACTGAGATTTTTCTCTCAGGACCCTTTTGCCCACTGAGGCAGGGACCAGCACCCTCGGGGGAGCTCAGCACCCTGCTGCAGCAGTGGGAAGGGGACCAAGAGCTGGGGCTGCATTGCGGGAGCCGAGGGAGAGCTCCCCAAATGATCCTTGAAGTGACATTGAGAAATGGAGCCCTAGGCTGTGCAAGGGGCCAGCCCTGCCCTTTCTGGGGCGCTGGCAGAGGCAGGGAAGTGTCCAGCAGCACAGGGCTCTTCCCAGGGCCACCAACACCAGCACGGGTGCTGGCTGGACACCCCTAGGGCTCACAGCCAGCTCCGACAGACAGGCCGGAGGAAAGGGCTGATAGGAGCCTCAAGAAGTTCCTCAAGAAGCGCAGGGTCCTGCCCCTGGGGTGGAGCAAGCCCAGCACCACCACCTGCTGGGGGCAGCTGGCTGGAAGCAGCCTGGCAGAGAAGGGCCTGGGGTCCTGGTGGGCACCAAGCTGAACAGGAGCCAGCAAAGGGCCCTCGCCACAAAGAGGGCTGCTGCTCTGTTGGGCTGCACTGGGCAAAGTGCTGCCAGCAGGGCAACGGAAGACAGATATTGAGGAGTGGGGGATGGCGAAGGCCACAGGGCAGCCATGGTACCTCACAAAATGGCTGCCAGGGGTGCTCCTCTCAGAGCTGTTGGCCAGTGAACAAAACTACTGAGGCTGATGCTCAAGGCTTGTGCAGAGCACACCCCGTCTGCTGGAGAAAAATGCTGTGAGGAATCTATCACAGAAAATCTTGAGTTGGAAGGGACCCACAAGGATTATCAAGTCCAACACCTGGCTCCACACAGCCCTCCGCCCCCAATCAAACCATATTCCGGCAAGCTTCATGCTTTTCCCATGGGGCCTCTCACTGCTCACCAGACAGAAAACATCAGTGCCTGCCCCTCCGCTGCCTGCCATGAGGAAGCTGAAGGACAGAACGAGATCTCCCCTCAGTCCGCTGAGTACCACTGTAGCCCTTCCCACACAGCGCACTGGCTGGCCCCATTCCTAGCACCCCTCTCTGTCCCCAGCCCCAGGACCAGGCCGGCCCTTTCCTCCTAGGGCAGGAAGAAGCCCAGCACCATGCTGTGCATAGAGCTTGCCCCATGTCCCCAAGAGTTTACGTCTCCCAGAGCATCCCAGAGCTGGCAGGACTGGCTGCAGGATGCTGGGAGATCACCTGGTTGTTTGTAAGGAGAAGCCTAACGGATGGCGTTGGCTCTTTCCTGTCCAACAGCTTCCCCCCCAACCAGCTGAAACCACAAAGAACAGGACAAAGCAAAAGCAACATCCAAAGCGCAGCAACACACAATGTGTCTACAACGCATTTGCCATGGGAGACATCAGCTGGCCATCGAAGAAGAACTTTTGGGGCCACAAGATCAGAATTCACCAGGATCCAGCCCTCCATCATGAACACGGAAGAGACCTCCAGATCCCTCACGGCATCCCTGGACACCACAGAAATCTGCCAGGAGCTGCTGAGCCAACTGAACAAAATTGATGAGGGTGATAGGCAAGACTTGCCCAGAGCATTGAATAAGGTATTCCCCGTCTGCCTGAAGTGCCGTCGGTGCCTCACAAGCAGCTGTCCCCACCACGGCACGACTGCAGCAGCAACCCATGCCATGCCCATTGTGACCATCTTCATCCACTCACTGGACATCCTGGTGTATGAGGAAGAGGTGAAAATTAAGGTGGAGCTAGCCTTTGAACTGGCTGCTGGTGGGAAGATGGTACACGAATGGAAAAAAATGGTAGAGCTACCCAAAAATGCGGGTAATGAAGAATGCTCTGAGGATTCCTCTGAGGAATGCTGCGAGGAATGCTGTAAGGAATACTGTGAGGAATGCTCTGAGCCTCTGCCTAGGGACCCACAAAAGGGATCGAGCCTGCAGAAGAGACCAGGCAGGAAGGAGGGAAGGGATGCTAAAGTAAATCAGCGTGAGACACACTCCGCAGTCGCTAGCACTGTGGCTGTGCGTGGAGCAGGACAGGGGAAGTCTCTCCACGCCTCAGATCCCATGTGGCCTCTGCCCCCATGGGCACAGTCACCTGTCCCTGATGCCCTTGACCGTCTGCAGAGAGCTGGGCTGGAGCCACTGCCACAGGTGATATTCGTGGGCCTAGGTCACGGTGGCTTGGTGAAGTGTCTCCGGCACTTGTGGGGGCGGATTAAGAACAGAGTGTGGAGAAGCACTCGAAGAACAACCGCCCAGCTTTGGAAAGAAAGAAATTTGGGACATGCTGGCCCCATGGCAGGGGACCAGCAGACGTCACTTGAGATGGCTGCACTCTCCCACACCATGTCAATCATAGTGTAGGGAGAGGCAGCAATAAAAGATAAAAGAACGTTTTGGTGAGGCTGGGAGATTTATTTGAAAAACCCTTTTAATGCTGGTGCACCCTGCACCATAGTTGTGATGGGGAAGAGCTCATTGATCTCAAACTGCACATATACGTAATGCACACCAGATACAACATGAGAATCCTGTAACTGAATGGCCTGTCCCAAATGGCAAGTGGCGGTACTGGCTATGTGGCCATAAAGCCAGGAAGGTGTTGCCCCTAGGGTGGAAGGGAGCTTGCGCCCTGGGGGCAATAATTCCACATGTAACTATTATTGAAAACCCACAAAGCCAAAGCCCCTTGAGACCACAAGCAGAATTGAGAGGACTCCAGATAAACTTCTAGGAAAAAGAAACAGGGCATTTCACAGTTTTGCAAGGTGTTTTTTACCTTGGTTAGGGGTGAATGAATTGGAAAAAGGTATTGTAAATATCTCACCTATAACTGAAGAACTAGAAAAGAACATGCTGGATGCAGACCAGGCACTACAAAAGAAGGTGACAAGTTTGTAAAAATAGTACTCTGGAATCAAATGATATTAGATTTACTAATAACCTTACAAGGAGAAGCATGTACTGTAGTTAATGCTAGTTGCTGTATACATGTACATCAAATGGGACAAATTTGACTGATCTCAAAAATATTTGGGAAAAAAAAACAAGATCCTACATAGAGTGGCTCAAGATGACACTTCCTGGGGATTTAGAAACATTTGGGAGAAACTAACTTTGTGGTTACCTGAATGGAATTGGCTCAAATAACTACTTGTTGGTATAGTAATAATAATAATAATAATAATAATAATAATAATAATAATAATAATAATGGCATTGTATATCTGTCATTGCATATAATAGTAATAATGTATTTGTACATTGTATATAATAATATAATAATAATATTGTATATAATAATAATGGCATTGTATATCTGTCACCCCCCA
The DNA here is from genome assembly GCA_018104995.1 of Cairina moschata. Classification (NCBI taxonomy): domain Eukaryota; kingdom Metazoa; phylum Chordata; class Aves; order Anseriformes; family Anatidae; genus Cairina; species Cairina moschata. Next base: position 118,845,491 of record CM030751.1, on the reverse strand, counting down.
TGACATCCGAACGAATATATTGTGCCTTAATGTTGGAAAAACTCAAGAGTGGGGTATGTGAAGAGGTGCAAAAATGACAATAGGAGTAAGAAAAGAAAAGGGGAAATTGTGAGAAATAAAGTTGTGTTTCTGCAATAGAAGGTGTTTTTGCAGTGGAAAATTCCACTAACTTTGTATATTCAAAAGTGATTGTGCAGCATAGCAGTGGGGAGTATGTTAAGCAGGTAAGGGGAAAGTCCCCCTGTCCCAAAATAAGGAGGATAGCTAAGATAGCTAAGAAAAACAGGATGAGCAGTATGAAATCAGGAAAAACAAAGATCAGATTCCCTCTAGTCACAAGAGAAGGAGGAAAAAAAAAAAAAAAAAGGAAAAAATGGGAAAGAGGAATTAACAATTGGTCAAATAAAATTGTACATATGCGGTATAGAAGGGCATCAAGTAGATTGTGAACCTGCAGTACTCAGTCATTGAGGAAACAGGAGAAATCAGGTGTTGGGTATTAGGGAAAATAAGGTCAGGATAAACTTTTACTGTGCGCTCCTGCTTGCAGGATGCCTGCCGATGCAATTGCGAATAAGATAGCTTCACAGAAGATCCTCTCTAAGAAAATTACTGAGATTTTTCTCTCAGGACCCTTTTGCCCACTGAGGCAGGGACCAGCACCCTCGGGGGAGCTCAGCACCCTGCTGCAGCAGTGGGAAGGGGACCAAGAGCTGGGGCTGCATTGCGGGAGGCTCCCCAAATGATCCTTGAAGTGACATTGAGAAATGGAGCCCTAGGCTGTGCAAGGGGCCAGCCCTGCCCTTTCTGGGGCGCTGGCAGAGGCAGGGAAGTGTCCAGCAGCACAGGGCTCTTCCCAGGGCCACCAACCCAGCACGGGTGCTGGCTGGACACCCCTAGGGCTCACAGCCAGCTCCGACAGACAGGCCGGAGGAAAGGGCTGATAGGAGCCTCAAGAAGTTCCTCAAGAAGCGCAGGGTCCTGCCCCTGGGGTGGAGCAAGCCCAGCACCACCACCTGCTGGGGGCAGCCGGCTGGAAGCAGCCTGGCAGAGAAGGGCCTGGGGTCCTGGTGGGCACCGAGCTGAACAGGAGCCAGCAAAGGGCCCTCGCCACAAAGAGGGCTGCTGCTCTGTTGGGCTGCACTGGGCAAAGTGCTGCCAGCAGGGCAACGGAAGACAGATATTGAGGAGTGGGGGATTGCGAAGGCCACAGGGCAGCCATGGTACCTCACAAAATGGCTGCCAGGGGTGCTCCTCTCAGAGCTGTTGGCCAGTGAACAAAACTACTGAGGCTGATGCTCAAGGCTTGTGCAGAGCACACCCCGTCTGCTGGAGAAAAATGCTGTGAGGAATCTATCACAGAAAATCTTGAGTTGGAAGGGACCCACAAGGATTATCAAGTCCAACACCTGGCTCCACACAGCCCCCCACCCCCAATCAAACCGTATTCCGGCAAGCTTCATGCTTTTCCCATGGGGCCTCTCACTGCTCACCAGACAGAAAACATCAGTGCCTGCCCCTCCGCTGCCTGCCATGAGGAAGCTGAAGGACAGAACGAGATCTCCCCTCAG
>CM030751.1:118802021-118817564 GCA_018104995.1 Cairina moschata | reverse complement strand
GGGTGCTTGCACCCATCGGGGGGCTCTGGAGCTGCAAGCGCACCGTGCCCAGGTCCTGCGCCCGCCCTGGGGATGGCTCCCGAGCCCCTTTCCCTCACTGCACACCGTATAAAACCCCCCAAATTCAAAGCAAGGCGTCGCTCTGGCAGCCCCCTCCTCCTGAATTCCAACCCGGGCTCCCTGACCCCTCTCCTGCAGCCTTCAGCCCCGTGGGTGCGGGCATCTTTGGGTCCCCTGGGCGCACGCATCCTCGGCACGCTTGGGGAGCTCTGACGCTCTGCAGACGGGTGGATGGGGTTAGCCCAAAGCGACCCCCCAGCGCAGAGGCACCCCACAGCCCCCAGACCCTAAGCAGATGTGGGGCAGGGTGGCGGTGAGCCCAGGGGACCCCATCCAGAACCATGCAAGCGCCCCCAGAAAGGCACCGGGTGCCCCCAGGTTTGCATTACAGGGTTTCGGGGGGGGGCTGCAGGGCACCGAGCCCCCACGCCGGGGTTTGAGCAGCCAGGTTAGGGGGGGACAGGCAGGTAGGAAGGCTTCAGCTGGGCTGGGGTGGGAAGAAGCACCCCAAAATGGATCCACGACGTTTTGGTGAGCGCTGATGAAGGCGTCGAGCCAGCCACGTCCTCGTAATGCCCCACAGCCGATGTCCGGCTCCCCGGGGGGGTCACCGAAGCATCAAGAAAGCAGAAAATGTGAGGGAGAAGCCAGGGGGGGGTTTCAAGTCCTTGATTCAAGGAGCAGAGGCTTGAAAGAAATTGCCTCGGCACGAGGGGCAGCTCACAAAAGGCCGGCTTCAGAAGAGAAAAATCTTTGCGGTTCCTGCTCCATAAATCCAAACCTTCAAGAACAGGGGAAAAAAAAAAAAAAAGTATATTAGTATCGAGAAGAAAAATCATTGCGTGGCCCTGGGAGAGCGGAGACTCAGCGCTTTGGCCTTGGCAAAGAATAAATCCAGCCGGGGAGGGATTTGTGCACCGCTTGGGTGGTGGTTTCGGGCCACCCCCACCCAGCCTTGCACCTCACCTCTTGCCCCTCAGCCCCGTGCCAGATTTATCCCCGTGCATGGGAATTAAAGCTGGGATTCCCATTATTTATCCCCTGCTGGTTTTTTTTTTTTTTTGGTCCCCCCGGGACCCACATGGGCATGGGGTGCAGGCAGAGCCTGGTGGCTGGGGGGGCTGAGCCGCTCGAGGGGTGTTTTGGGGATGCTCCTGCCCCACGCGTGCCAGGGGTGGGCTGGAAAACGCACATTTCCCCCGGCTTCTCCTTAGAAATGAGGCTGCAGTGAAGAATATCGACTCTGCAGGGGGAAGCAGTGAACCACAGGCGTTTTGGGGCACGGCTCACGCTGCCCCCGAGCCCCCGGCCAAGGCTCAGCCCTCGGCGCTGTTAAATTACAACCCTGGGGGCTGCTTTGGGGAAGCTCGGGTAACCCTGCGGGGCCTGGCTCCATCTCCCAGCGGGGTTTTGCCCCTCGGGTGGGTGCCACGGTGCTGGGCAAAGTGTGAAGGGCAGCCACAGCCTCACAAACTGGGCTTTGGGGCTGGCTCCCCTCGTCCCCTTGTCCCCTGCAAATGGGCTTTAATCCTTTTATTTTTTTTTTTTCTTCTGCCTTCAATCGGCTTCTCCCCGAACGCAGCAGGGCAGCCGGGGGGCTGGCAGCAGGGCCGTTGGTCCACGGGGGGCACAGGGGGGTCCCGGTGTGTGTACGGGGTCGCAGCCCCCCTGGGACAGCCCCAAAACCCAGCTCCCCACAGCAGGTGACACTGGTCCAAGGGCCCCATCCCACTGCTACAGCACGAATAAAGCAATTATCAGGGGAAGGAGAAAGAGGATGAAGTCCTCGGAGGCGGAGAGGCAAGAAATAAAGAATAAAAGCCGCCCATAATTCAATTTTATCTTTTATTTTTAAATGGACAAGCAAGAAGGAGGGGAAAAAAAAGAAAAGCAGCCGCTTGCTGCCAGCGCTCAAAGCGCTCTCACCTCCCAGACCCTCGGAGAGCTCTGCGGCAAAGCCAACCCCAGACCCCGTCTGCACGGGGGGGTCGGGGCTCTGGCAGACCCCTCGCGTGCTCCAGCCACGAGCCAGCAGTTTGGGCAAACCCCGCTGCCCCCAGGTGCAATTTGGGACCGTGGTGCAATTGGGGAACATGTTACAGCGTGGGAACGTGGTGCAAGTTGGGAACGTTCGGGACCGTGGTGCAACCGAAATGATCCTCTGATTCCCTGATTCTCTCTGATTTGGGAACGCTTTGCAATTTGGGAAGGTGGTGCAATTTGGGGACACGTTGCAATTTGGGAACACACTCCAATTCGGGGGCACATTGCAATTCGGGGACACATTGCAATTTGGGAACGTGGTGCAATTTGGGAACACACTGCAATTTGGGGGCACATTGCAATTTGTGGGCACATTGCAACGTGGGAATGAGATGTGACAGTGAGGAAAACAGCTGCTAAGGTCGGAAATTTTTGCAGGTTTCCTGAAAATAAGCTTTTGGAGAGCGGCCCGGAGCAGGACCCCGGGGCTGTGCCAGCAGCTGCAGAGGCGCCGCAGCGGCTCCTGTCTGCAGGCACTGCCCGGCCCCGGGGCTGAGGAGGAGATAAACCCACGGGGATTTAATCCTGCCCTGCCCGGGGTCTGCAGCAGCAGCACCCAAGCCAAGCTCTGCAGCAATTTCTCCAGGAGGGAGACGCGGCATGCCTGGGCAGCTCCCATCCCACCCAACCCTTCCCTGATTCACAAAGACACTCAAAAAAATATATAAAAAAAATCACAAACGGCTTCACCACTTGGCAAAATGCAACAGACCCCTCCCCTTGTTCATTTATTGATTTATTTAATCGAAGGAATCCCTGCTGCTCAGTGGTAAACTGACCCAAGCTGGGTCACCCCTGTGGGTGCCAAAAGCGTGCAGAAACCCAGGCTGGGGGGAGCCACATGTGCACCCCGCAGCTGCGCTGTTAATGAATAATCCCTCGGGCTGTTTTTGGAGGCTCTGCTGACCTTTGCGCCTGCTGGTGCAGCACTTGGCCCCAGAGCTGTTAGCTGGGCCGGCGCGGAGGGGTCTGACCCCAATCAGCTGCCCCTCCTGGGCGCCGATGCGGGCAGGAAGATGTGTCGGCAAATTACTCATTAATTTGCTCTAATGCAGGCAGGAGAAGAGCGGCGGGGGCTCGGGATGGCCAGCAGGCCAAGGAGCTTTGAAGGGAGACGTGGGGACCCGTGGAGAGCTCTGGGTGCGGGGTCCGTCGCAGGCTCCTGCTCTGTAATTAAGAAGCAATTTTCCCCTATTAATAATTGTGTGCGAGAAGGGACGGGTGTCCCAGGGTGTCCTGCAGACGCAGCGCTCCCTGCCTGAGCCCCCCGTGGGTCACCTTGCTGCGGGTGCTGGCGGCTCGGGTGACTCGTTATCATCCTCCCTTAATGAGGGGCCAGCTTTCTTATCACCAAAGCGCAGCCTCGCCGTGCAAGCGCCGCTCCTCGCTCGCCCATCCGTCCTTCAGATGAAAAGGGGCGACGGGCGAGCTGCTGCCAGCCCCGGCTCGGGTCCTGCCTCCCCTTCTGCTCACGGGGAGCGAGTTTTGGGTGCGTGGTGAGCGTGTGAGGTGTGGTGGAAGAACCCCAGTGCACGTGGAGAGGCGATGCTGGAGGCCAAACCTGGCTCCCCATGCACACACCACCGGGTATCACACAGCCCCCAGACGTGGCAGGATTTTTCCCTATTGCCCCTTTCGCCTGCTGCTCCAGGGAATGCCGTGCCTTCACACGGAGGAATCTCCTCCCAGAGCCCCAGGGTTCGCAGCAGCCCTGTAGGACGAGCCCGGCTCCCCCCCACCTGCCTGGGGCGAAGGGCGCAGCCCCTCTCCTCCCCCTGCAGAGCTCGGTGCGGGGCTGTTACTCATTGACCCCAGGCTTGTGGAGCAGCTGCTCACCAACCCAGGCAGCAGGAGCAGCCCCACATTGCCCTATATCGCCCTACATCACCCCACATCGCCCCACATCGCTGCCCCCCATCACCCCAAATCATTGCCCCGCATCATCGCCCTGCATCGCCGCCCTGCATCGCCCCACATCACCCAGCCTCGTCACCCCACATCGCCGCCCCACATCACCCCCACGTCCCCCCCACCTCCAGCAGCAGCTCCAGGAGGCCGGCAGCATGGTAAGGGGGAGCCCACCCAGCTGGGGGGCGGATTTCCAATCCCTCGGGGTGGGGAGGGAGGTGCAGGCGTGTGAGGGGCTTTATTTATTGCGACCTTCGACGGGGATTTAATAGCAAATTAAACGATGAGATGAGAAACGAGGAAGGTTGATCAGGAGAGGGGGGAGGGAAGGCAGCAGATTCCTACAAAATAAGGTCAGGCTTCGGCTGCTGAGCAGGAATGTTTTTTCTAGGTTTTTTTTTTTTTTTTTGTTTGATTTTTTCTAACCCAAAGATTTCAGATTTTTCCTATTTTTTTCCTTTTTTTTTTTTTTCCCCTATTTTTTTCTCTTTTTTTTCCTATTTTTTTCTAACCCACAGATTTTTTCTGAGCCTGCCTGTTCCCCCTGTCTCTGAACTCAGGCAGCCCCCTTGCCCCGAGGGCTCCGATCTCCTTTTGGGAGATCTGCCAAGCCTTTGGGGGAGGGATTGGGAGATTGGGAAGGGGGCATTGGGGTGGCAGGGGCTGGGACCCCCCTGGGAGAGCCCCTGCTGCTTCTTGGGGCAGTTTGGCCAGATTTGGGGTCTTTGCACAGGAGCTGAATGCATTGGAGAGAGGGGTGGAAGGAAAATGAGACGAGGGGGGTAGGAGAGGAAGGGACACAAGGAAGGAGGCAGAGGATGGTGAGGGTGCTGAGCTGGGACACGTCTGCTGGGGCAGCACGGAGCATGGAATCACTGAATCCTGGAGTGGTTTGGGTTGGAAGGGACCCGAAAAAATCACCTCCTTCCAGCCCCCTGCCCAGGCTGCCCCCAGCCCCGTCCAGCCTGGCCTTGGGCACCCCCAGGGATGGGGCACCCCCAGCTCCTGAGGCAGCCTGCACCAGGGCCTCACCACCCTATGCATAAATAATTCCTTCACCATCTCCTCTGGGGCTCAGTTCCTGGCCCCATGTTGGCTCCTTCCTTGCCCAAGCCCCATCCAGGCCGGCCACGGGCAGGGGGAAGCAGACCAGAGGAGAAGAGGCCATGGAAATGGGATGGGCAGGCCTCCATATGTATTTATGTCCATATATATGTCCCCAGAAGGGCCACATGAAGAGGGAGGGCAAAACTCCAAGTGTATTTATGTCCATAATGTCCCCAGTATGGGCCTGGCTGGCTACAGCAGGCCCAGTGGCCTCTTCACGTCACCATTGGGACCCCATGGATTTGGGGTGACCCCTGAGACCCCAAAGGGCCAGGCCTTGGGGAACATGGCCCTGGGAAGAGGGGCTTTGATGGGGAAATGGGGCTGTGTGGAGGGCACTGGGGGGGGGTTCTGCAGGGCACTGCTTCATTTCTTGGATTTGGTTTTTCCAGGTTCACGGCCAAGGAGGAGTCAGGTTCCAGAACTGGGCCAAAACCTATGGCTCCTGCCCGGAGCTCTACTTCCAGCCCACCTCGGTGGAGGAGGTCCGGGAGGTAAGGGGCAGGCACCGGGAGAAAGCAGGCAGGGAAAAACTGCGGCCCTACAGGGTGCCCCGGTGGGTTATCACCATTTTGGGGTGGTCCCGAGGGCTGCGTCAAGAGGGATCTGGGCTCTGGGAGGGGAATTTTTCAACCCCAGCGGGTGAATTTTGAGTGTAAAGGTGGTGTGGGAGGTGAGGGTGGAGGTCGGGGTCTCTGCCCTTCTCCCTGTGTCCTCCGCAGATCCTGGAGATGGCCCGGCAGCGGGGCAAGAGGGTGAAGGTGGTGGGGGGCGGCCACTCGCCTTCCGACATCGCCTGCACCGACGACTTCATGATCCAGATGGGGAAGATGAACAGGATCCTCAAGGTGAGATCGGCATTGGGCCAGGCGGTCCTGAGCCATTTTTGGGGTGGGCACCGAGGGCTGGGCACTGCACCGGCACCACCACGCCTGGGGCAGGGGTCAGGAGGGGAGTTTTCCTAAACCAGCCCCTGAAAATGCTGGCAGGAGTCTGGGGAATGGGCATTTCACCCACAAAAAAGCATTCCCTGTGCATGGGAAGAATATGGAGCAGCTATAAAACTACAAGGAACTGAAGACGTCTTCCTGGGATGTGTTCCTTGGGGCATAACCTCAGCACCTTGTCCTCATCACAGCCCTGTCGGCTGGGGGACAGGAGCCCTCTGGCAGCTCAGCCGTTCCTGGCGTGCTGGATGCAAGCTTGGAGAGGTGCCTTTGGCACCCGTCTGGGTGTCCGTGGTCCCCGGGTCCACGTCTGTGTCGGGTGGGAAATGTCCCCACAGCAGGGAGGGGGATTGCTCCCTTCGATGGTGCTGTGAAGGGCACAGCTCTTGCTGGGGGGCTCTGGATCATGTCCTGAGCACCTCGGGGAGAATGAGGACCGCTGGGGTTCTGTGCTCTGCACCCAGACCTCGGGGGAGCAGGGAGCACTGGGCTCTTACTGGGCTCTTACTGGGCTCTTACTGGGGCTGCATGGCCAGCTGGTTACAAACACTGTGTGCACACGTGTGCATCTACATGCGTTCCCACGTGCCTGGTGACAGGACGAGGGGGAATGGGCTTAAGTTGCGCCAGGGGAGTTTTAGGTTAGATGTTAGGAAGAATTTCTTTACTGAAAGGGTTGTTAGACATTGGAACAGGCTGCCCAGGGAGGTGGTGGAGTCACCATCCCTGGAGGTCTTTAAAAGACGTTTAGATGTAGAGCTTAGGGATATGGTTTAGTGGGGACTGTTGGGGTTAGGTTAGAGGTTGGACTCGATGATCTTGAGGTCTCTTCCAACCTAGAAATTCTGTGATTCTGTGTGATTCTGTGTGTTTCTGCATGCCTGCACGTGTGTGTGTGCAGCCGAGGATGCGGAAATCCTGACCATAGTGGCAGATTCTGAGCTCTGGATCATTACTGGTAATTAACAGCAACAACCTGCCCGTCCCTTGCAGGTGGACAAGGAGAAGCAGCAGGTGACGGTGGAAGGCGGCATCTTCCTCTCGGATCTGAACGTGGAGCTGAGCAAGCACGGGCTGGCCCTGGCCAAGTGAGTGGGACACGCGTGTGGGGCTGCCCCTGGGTGTCCCCCAGGTGCCCGTCCTTGCCCCGGGTCAAATGGTGGGACACAGCAAATTGGGGCTTCTGGGAGAGATTTTACGGCAGAATGGGGCTTTTTGCTTTGGGATCTGGTTTCTGCTGGGGTCCAGCAGGATGCAAAACCCCCCCGATGGAGGAGCTGATCCTGCCTCGGAGCCTTCACCCCACACTGATATTTCTCCTGCTGCGCCCACCTGCCTGGTGTGTTCTGTGTCATGAAGGAAAACGCTGCTCCCCAGCCCTAAAAAGGGTGAGAGAGGGCAGGTTTAGGTTAGAAATTAGGAGGAAATCCTTCATGTTCCAGGCTGCCCCAGGAGCTGGGGGTGCCCCATCCCTGGGGATGCCCAAGGCCAGGCTGGATGGGGCTGGGGGCAGCCTAGGCAGGGGGCAGGGGTCGTGCCCATGGCAGGGGGCTGGAACCAGGTGGGCTTTAAGGTCCCTTCCAACCAAAACCATTCCAGGATTCTGTGATTCCATGGATAAGATGAGAGCTCCTCTCCTTTCAGCGGGGTGGAGGCCGACAACAGGCAGATCTAGGAGGCCAAAGGAGGGTGATGGTCGGTGAAATCGGGCTGGAAATGAGTTTTTGACAACAAATGGCAATCAAATGTTGGAATATCCTAGAAGGGGTGTGGGAGAATCCTCTCCTTGTGTTGCTTTGGGATGTCTGCTGTCCCGAGGAGGAGGCTGAGGTGCTCACCCAGCCCCTTTGCCCACAGTCTGGGAGCCGTTTCTGAGGTGGCAGCAGCCGGTGTGATTGGGACGGGGACGCACAACACTGGGATCAAGCACGGCATCCTCCCCACCCAGGTGAGACCCGGGGGATGGTTTCGATGCAGGGACATCGACCAGTGCCTGTGGGGATCGTCCCCGCTCTGGGGCTGGTCAGCCTGACCCAGAAAGGACCCTGTCCCTGGGATGCTGCTGTGAGCAGAGTCCCCATATCCACCCCACAGGCCAGCCCAGCTCATTCCCCAGGACCCTAAAACACTATGATCCAGCCCCAGGCTCCTCTGTCCCTATGCTTTGTGGTCCTGTAACCCAAAAAAATAGTTTATACCAAAGGAAAAGTAGTTCTAATGTTGGAGCCCACCCCCAAACCAAGCCTTGGCAGTGCCCAGGTTGGTTTTTAATTAAACAGTTATGAAAATGCCCCGCTCCTAGATCAAAACCTGTACGGTGACCCCACTAATGGGTGTGGAGAGGTGAAGGCACTTGGGGGAGATTTACCTCTTCAGCTCACGGCTTTTCCTAGCATCCCCAGGGAGAGCAGGATCCTTTTATTCCACCACATCAGAAGGGGCAGGATTGGGGCTGGTGGGGTGCAGATCAGCAGAGATCACCCTGGCGCAGCCCCCAGCCATGAGATTTGGGGTGGATGCGAGATTTGGGGCTGGTGACGGGACACCAGCTCGAGTGCTTGCTGATGTCTCTCCTCTCCTCCTGGCAGGTCGTAGCTCTCTCGCTGCTGACGGCCTCGGGGGACGTCCTGGAGTGCTCCGAGTCCGTCAATTCTGACATCTTCCAGGCCGCCCGCCTGCACCTCGGCTGCCTGGGCGTCGTGCTCACCGTCACCTTCCAGTGCGTGCCCCAGTTCCACCTGCACGAGGTGGCCTTCCCTTCCACCCTCACCGAGGTAGGGCTCCGCGGGGCTGGGCAAAGCTCCCGGCAGGAGAAATGGGCAGAGGGGAGCCGGGCAAGAGGGGAGAGCCGCAGGGAAAGGCACAGGGGTGAAGCTGCTCAGCCTGGAGAAAAGGAGGCTGTGGCTCTGCGGCATCATCCTCGCTTCTCAGCATCACTGGTCCCAGCCTGACTCAGCCCCTGGGGTCCTGGCTCAGAGCCTGTCCCCTGCACACAACCTCGCTTCTCCCAGTGAAGGATGGGCCACCTGAAATGGTCCTGGAGCACCTTGTGCTCTCAGTCTTACCTCCATCCCTTCTTGTGTGTGAGGGCTGCCTGTTTTGGGGATTGGGTTCTCCATCTCCCAGGGTTTAAATCTTTTTTTTTTTTTGGAGCTGAACTTGAGAGGAACCACGCTGGGGCCAAGAAATCCCTTCTCAGCACCCAGCCACAGAGCTGCATGGAGCCCCACGGTGGAAAATTCCCTCTAAACTATTTCCCATGTTGGCAAACTACTGGCCTCAGCTGTCTCCGCCTTACCAAAGGTCCCAATCACCTCGACTGAGGTGTATGGCACTGGTGGCTGCTCCATCCAGGACCCCCCCAGTGAAGGAGACCTCCTGAGGAGGGTTTTGACCTGGTCTTTGATAGATCAGGGTCTGGCACAGCCCTGAGACCCTGCTACGGTGGGAGTGATGCAGACAGATCCTTCAGAGAGCCTTTTGAAGGCCCCGCGGGCATTTCTGGAGAGCAATTCCGAGGAACCCTTTCTCCTGGGAACACAGCAAAACCAATTTTCCCCGTCTCTGCCGTTATATGAACTCCTTCTAACTGCTGGCTGCGTTTCCTCAGAGCCCTTCCACCCCCGTGGTGCCGGGATGTTGGATGGGGTGAGCTCCTCAATCGGGTGCTGAGCACCCCACGGCTGGCTCCGAGCGTGTCCCAGGTCACCCACATCATCGGGGGCTAAAACCAAGAGCACAGCACCACCTGCACGAGACCCTTGGGAGTCCTGGTGGCCTCCCAACACCACGGGGCTCGCTGGAAGGAGTTACCTTGCTGGATGGGGAAACTGAGGCACAGCATCCAGCAGGAAGAAAAAAAAAACAGTGGTGATGGAAAGAAAACGCTCCTGGAGCTTGGATTTGAGTCAGCTTCTGGTTGTCTTTGTCCTCCTGCAATGTCTGACACCCCTGCTGGTGCGTCAACCTCAACAGCACCTCCAGCCGCTGTCTCATCCCAGTTCCCAGTCCCACAGGTCCAGTTCCAGCCCCGGCCAACGACGGCACGGAACTTGGTTGAGCTGGGCTCATGAAAAATGGATGCTCCTTGGACCGAAGCAGCAGGATTCGCTGCAGGATTGATCAGCGCTGCGGCACCGGCCAGGCTCGGAGAAGTGCCGCCCGTAATGCTTCGAGGGCTGAATTATTCAGTTGGGGTGGCTCGAGCACCGCCAGGAGTGTGAATTTAACATGCTCCTGCAGGCGTGGCTTTGTAAATCCCAATCCTAAGCAACCCGGTGGCCCTCAAAAGGTGCCAGGAGAAGGAGGACGGGGAGATCCGTGCACGTCCCCTGGCGTCTCCTCCTGCCTGCTGTCGCCGCTGCTGCAGCACTGCAGGGCTTCGTTTAGCCCGGGAGGCAGGCAGGGAAGCTGGAGGAGCACAGCAACCCCCGGAGATATTTCTCAGTGTGCCCTGGCAGCCCGCAGCGAGCTCCTTGCAGGTGTTTGCAGCTGCAGAAGCCACAAGTTTGTGTTTTCGTGGCTCGGGAGTGTCTTATCTGGGAAGCGCTTGCGGCTGCCCCGGTGTGCCGTGGCAGAGAGTTCCCTGCTTTAAACGCACTTCAGTGTGGCAGGGTCTGCCAGCAAATCGTGGCTTCATCCTCAGCCAGGCTCGGGCACATTTCCTCAGCCCAAATCTCACAGAATCTCCAAGTGGCTGAGGTTGGAAGGTGCCTCTGGAGCCGCTTGGTCCAGCCACAGCGTGCCCTCCCCGTTCCCCCCGGGGGACCAGGGTGGCTTGGCACTGCCCTGGAGCTCTCCTAAGGACAGATCTCGCCTCGAGCAACGGTGGGGTGCCAGCCGGAGGAAGGTTTTACACCTCCTAATCTGCCTTTTAGCGAGGAGCTGGAGCCTTGTGCCGAGCACGGGCCAGGCTGAGGGCATGCCCTCGGCCCCGCGGGGCCGGCGTGTCTTTCCCCGTCCCTCGGGGCTGTCAGGAGGGCGAAGCAGGAATGCACTCTATAAATATTAATGCCATTATCAATCCCCCGTTGTCGCTGCTCCTCGCTCGCTCCCAGATCTCCAGGCTTTCATGTCGAGCGGCCCAGTGAAGCGGAAGAGAATAATGGCAAGGGAGCAGGTTGCCTGAAATATTTAAGCCCGAGTTATCTAAGACGTTGCAAATAATATATGTGTCAGAGGAGCCGGGCTTGGATTTGCGGTTATGTAAGATCTGCATGCCTTCTTTCCTGGCCTCGTGATCGTCTCCATCCCTGGAATACGCCCAGCTGCTCTGGCTGCCCGTGGTGACCGGGATCAAGGCGCGGACAAGGGGGGTTCGTGGCACACCTGAGGCCACCCGAGCCCCGTGGTGTGTCCCGTGTAAACGTGTCCCAGATCCTTGGGGCGCATCCCTCAAGCCCAGGTCCCCCACGGCCACCCGGTACCCAAATCTTTGTGCATCCCCTCGCAGTGCAGGGCCTGACCCGGTCCCTCCTGGGCTGGCGTTGCCCTTGGTGCATGGAAGATGATCTCCCAGGGGGGCACAGGCAACGGGGAGAGGCTCAGCACCCACCTCCTCCCCCAAACCATGAGCTCCCCTTGCTCCCTGGCTCTCCTGCTTCGCTCTGATGGACAGCACAAGGCAAGCAGCGTGCTCTGACCCGGCCTTTGCGCAGCAGAGGGGTTTGTTCCGGGAGAGAAACGAAGCTCAGCAAATCCCCCGGGGTCTCTTCGTGCTCCAGGGCCATCTCCGTTGCGTGTGTTGGCCACGTAACAGCGCAAAGATTTCCGCTGCCAACCTCTGCCTCCAGCCCAGGCGGCCGGCAGCGTCCCCAAGGACTCCCGGCCAGCTCGCTGCCCTCGGCTCTGCCGCAATTAGCCTACAAAGCCGACGGCTTTATTTTCTTCAGACCGATCGGGCTCTATCAGAGGGATCAAAGGAGCACATTTTAAAGGTCGCCCTGCTGGCAATTTGATTTTTTTTTTTTTTTTTTTTTGGCTCGGGAAGACAAGCAGGATCACCTTGGGAAGGCTGCAGAGCGCTGCTGCCCGCTGCACCCTTCTTTCCACCACTTCTTTTAGCTCCTCGGTGCACTTGTTCCTTACACCGAGGGGGTCAAAACGCGTGGCCGTGGCTCCTGCCTCTGCATGCACAACCCTCTGTTCCCGTGGGGAGGCAAGGAGCTGGAAATAAGGATTTTTCCAGCCAGAAAACGGGCTGAGTTGGGACCTTCTTGGAGCGAGCTCGTGGCTCTGCGAGCAGTGCAGATGTGCAGCTGATGGCAGCAGCGTTCGGTTGTTAATTAACGCTAATTGCTGTCCCACCCGCCCTGAGGGAACAGCCACTGAAGCTACAGCACCACGAGAGTGCACGATGGCCATAACCTTACGGAGGGGTCACAGCAAAGTGCTGGGTGCTAAAACAGCCTGGCCTGCTGATTAATAGCTCGTTAATACCAACAGCCCATCTGGAAGCGAGCAGCCCTGACCTCCCCGGGGTTACGTCCGTGGGTCACTGCTCCCTGCACGCTTCCTCCTTTATGTCAAGCGAATTCCTGGAGCAAAGCCTCTGGGTTGTCTTTGCGCCTTTCTGCGAAGCTGGAAGCGGTGGAGGATCTCTGCAGGGAGGAGCTGGGGACGGGGAGGCTGCTTGAAAAGCGATGGAGCCCCGGCTGAGAGCACCGTGCCCGGGGCGAGCACGCGTCCTTGCCATCCTTGCACAGAGCAGGGACGAGGGCTGGTGTCCCTGCCCATTTCTGCAGGAGCTGCTGGGTCAGGCAAAAATTTCCTTGGGGATTTCCTTTTCCATGTCCCTGGGACAAGGCTGAGTTTGTCCTGGGGCTGCAGCCGCCCCCGGCCCCGTCAGCGGCATCGTACCGGCTGCCACCTCTGCGCCTCCCCGCTCCTCGCTGTCCTCGGCTGCCAGCAGGCAGCTCGCCCACGGTGTCTTTAAAGAGCTGCCTTTCCTAAAGCTCCTTTTTGTGTCTTTATGAATAATTTGGTGACTGCGTTCGGAGCAGGGGACACCTCTGGGATGGGGCCGCGCCGCACATCCCGGCTGCGTGCGCGTCCCGGCTCCATCCAGGCCCCGTTCCCTCTGGTTGCTGCAGGTGCTGGATCACCTGGAGGACCACCTGAAGAGATCCCAATATTTCCGATTCCTGTGGTTCCCGCACAGCGAGAACGTCAGTGTCATCTACCAGGACCCCACCAACAAGGCAGGTGCTGCCGGGCCCGAGCAGGAAGGGAGAAGGGGAGTTTGGAGACGTGCCCAAAGCTGCATCCCTTGGCACAGCCACAGCCGGGGCTCTGCAAGCTCTCAGCACCCCCCCTCCCAAAGCCTGCTCTCCTTCTGGGACTGGATTTTGGATTTTCTGGCCCTATTTCCTCACGGGACGGAGATCTGGGGGTCCTGGGGTGCCCTTCTCCAAACCCGTGCTTCCCAGTGGGGTGGGGAAGGATGCAGCCCCTGCCCGTCCCTAATGACCATCATCATCACCCTCTGCTTGGCTTTGCAGCCCCCCTCTTCCTCCGCCAGCTGGTTTTGGGATTATGCCGTTGGCTACTACCTGCTGGAGTTCCTGCTCTGGATCAGGTAGGGGCACCATCCGGGCAGCACCCAGGATTTGGGTGGGTTTTCTCCAGGGTTTTTTTCCTCATCCAGCTCCGTCCCCTGCACCTCTGTGCGAAGATCTGTGCTGCCGGGTGTCCCCGGGATGGTGGCTGTGTCCCTCAGCACCCCATCCAGCCACCCCTGGGAGGAAGAGGATGAGGAAGGCTCCCTGCTCCTGTCCTAGATGGTCCCTGTGCAGGAGCAGCAGCGCTGGGGCTGATGCTTGGGGCTGCACTGCCCTCTAGTGTGCACACAGCAGGAGCAGCGTGCGAGGGTTTGCAGCAGAGAGGGAGCTTTTAGCTGGTGTTGGATGCAAGCCCTGAGCCCCAGGGTGGGCTCCAGCCCCGTTCAGGGGGCACCCCCTTTGCCCAGCACCCCTGGGATGAGGTTTGGGGCTCCGCAGCTGCCTCCCTGCCCTGGCACCGGGGTCTCACCTCCCGCTCTCCCCCCGCAGCACCTTCGTGCCCAGCTTGGTGTGCTGGATCAACCGCTTCTTCTTCTGGCTCCTCTTCAGCTCCCGGGTGGAGAACGTTGCCGTCAGCTACAAGATCTTCAACTACGAGTGTCGCTTCAAGCAGCACGTGCAGGACTGGGCCATCCCCATGTAAAGGGCTCCGCAGGCCACCCCAAAACCCCAAACGCCGTCCCCTGCCCGTGCTCTGCCCCAGCTCGTGGTGCACGGAGCAGCAGCAAGGCCACGGGGAAAGGTTCCTGGCTGGTGGCACCATTGCCAGCTTCAAACATAGCACGGGGACATTTGCCACCCCTGTCCCGGGGCACCAATTCCACGGCACACCACATCCCGGGGGGCACAGCGATGGGAGGGGGGCGCTGGGACGTGCCCTGAGTTAGCACGGGGCCAGGGATGGAGCTGGGGGGGTTGGACCCAAAGGGATCTGGCGTTAACCGTGCCGCTCCTGGGCAGTGAGAAGACGAAGGAAGCCCTGCTGGAGCTGAAGGCCGCCCTGGAGAACAACCCGAAGATGGTGGCCCACTACCCCGTGGAGGTGCGCTTCGCTCGGGGGGACGGGATCTGGCTGAGTCCCTGCTTCCAGCGGGACAGCTGCTACATGAACATCATCATGTACAGGTGAGCTGCAGCCCCCTCCTTCCCTTCCCTTCCCTTCCCTTCCCTTCCCTTCCCTTCCCTTCCCTCCTCCTGCTGCCCTCAGAGCCCCCCAGTGCCACCCCTTGCCATGGGCACGACCCCTGCCCCCAGCCCCGGCTGCCCCCAGCCCCATCCAGCCTGGCCTTGGGCACTGCCGTGATGGTTCCCAGAGGGTTTCCATCTCCTGGTGCTGGCCAAAAAGCCAGCAACGGGTCCCTGGGGTTGCCCTTCTCCCCTGGGGGAGCATTTTTTGGGGTGAGGGTGTGCGATCCCCTCCATGGCCCCCGATGATATCCCCCCTGCCTGTCCCTCAGGCCCTACGGGAAGAACGTGCCCCGGCTCAGCTACTGGCTGACCTACGAGGGCATCATGAAGAAGTACGGTGGGAGACCGCACTGGGCAAAGGTAGAGGTGGCCTCACAGTTTGGGGGGGTCCTCCCATCTCTTGGTGGGGGCTTTGTGGCTGGGAGAGGCTCAGAGGAGAGCCCCAGAGGGAGATGGGTGCCCCGAGGAGATGCGGTGCAACCCCTCCGTGTGTGGCTTTACCCAGGGGGGCTTCCTGGCAGGCTGCACCCACGGGCGGCCCCCTCTTTTTTCTCTCCCCCAGGCCCACAGCTGCACCAGGAAGGACTTTGAGAAGATGTACCCGGCCTTCCCCAAATTCTGCTCTGTCCGTGAGAAGCTGGACCCCACAGGGATGTTCCTGAACACCTACCTGGAAAAGGTGTTCTACTGACAGCACGGGGATGGATGGGGTGCTGCAGGGGGTGGGGGGG
>CM030751.1:118767051-118801824 GCA_018104995.1 Cairina moschata | reverse complement strand
AGAGGGTTTCCATCTCCTGGTGCTGGCCAAAAAGCCAGCAACGGGTCCCTGGGGTTGCCCTTCTCCCCTGGGGGAGCATTTTTTGGGGTGAGGGTGTGCGATCCCCTCCACGGCCCCCGATGATATCCCCCCTGCCTGTCCCTCAGGCCCTACGGGAAGAACGTGCCCCGGCTCAACTACTGGCTGACCTACGAGGGCATCATGAAGAAGTACGGTGGGAGACCGCACTGGGCAAAGGTAGAGGTGGCCTCACAGTTTGGGGGGGTCCTCCCGTCTCTTGGTGGGGGCTTTGAGGCTGGGAGAGGCTCAGAGGAGAGCCCCAGAGGGAGATGGTGCCCCGAGGAGATGCGGTGCAGCCCCTCCGTGTGTGGCTTTACCCAGGGGGGCTTCCTGGCAGGCTGCACCCACCGGGCGGCCCCCCCCCTTTTTTCTCTCCCCCAGGCCCACAGCTGCACCAGGAAGGACTTTGAGAAGATGTACCCGGCCTTCCCCAAATTCTGCTCTGTCCGTGAGAAGCTGGACCCCACAGGGATGTTCCTGAACACCTACCTGGAAAAGGTGTTCTACTGACAGCACGGGGATGGATGGGGTGCTGCAGGGGGTGGGGGGGGAAGCCAGCCATCAGCCCTGGCTCTCAGGACACCCCAAAAGCTCGCAGTCCTCGGTGGCTGCGCCCCCAGCTCTGGTCTGTGCCCTCTGATGGGGGCTGGCTCTGATCTGCGAGCTGGCAGGGCTCTGCGGTGCCTGGAAACCACTCCTCGTGGTCACTCCCTGTCCCCCCAAAATGTGCCCACCCCAAATGTCTCCCGTCCAAGCCAAGGTCTCAATAAAAACCTTTCTTCCAGCAGAGCCAAATGGTGTGTGCTCAGCCCCGACGTGCGGGCAGTGGAGGTGCCCAGCCCTTGGGGACTGGAGAAGGGGCTCGGTGTCCCCGGTCGGGGCTGGGCACGGGGACTGGAGCCCATAGCATGGCCTGAGATGGTTCCAGTGGGGCAAGGGGACAAGGGACACCAAGGGGGGCAAGGCAGGGGACAAGGAACACTAGAGACAAATCATGACACCTCCGGGGTTGCTCTTGCTGGGTGGTGACAATGCGTTTATGGGCAGAGGGGTTTTGACTTTTGGCACCATCAGCTGGCACAGGGTGTTCCTCGTCCTCTGTGTTTTGCTTGTTTCAGCTTCCCTCGACCCTGGGCAGGTGCTGTGGCCAAGAACTGGCCACAGAAGTGTGAATTTTGTGTATATTTTGCTGCTCGAGCAGGTGATGCACCAGCGAGGCAGCGGCTGAGCTGCTGCAGGGGCACACGGGTGTCACTGCTGGTCCCCACGAGCACCAGGGGACAGGGACAGGGACACAGGTCCCTTTCTTGGGGAGAAAAGGCACAGGGGCTCCTGCACCTGTGCCCAATTCCTGGAATTTCCCAATTCCTGGTGTTTCACCAGCCCTTGGAGCCAGGTGGGTACCAGCCCCACGTCCCATGTGGCTCCCCAGTGGGTGACCGAGACCTTGAGACCCAAACAAAGCCCTCGAGACCCAAAAACAAAGCCCTCGGCAGAGCAGCCAGCATTTACAGGCTGTGAGAGTGCGAGGAGGAAGCAGCTGAGGACATAAATGACTCAAGGGATGGGCTGGCCCCTGCCCCTGCCCTGCAGGAGGAGTTTGGAGCTGCCCTGGGTTTCGAAACCTGAGTTTCGCTTCTGCTGCTGGAGGGGTGTTTCAGGTAAGCCTTCGGCTCTGAAACAAAGATTTTATAATCTTATGCATATTGAATCTGCTCTTGTGATAGACTTCTGCTGTCTAAATAATGTGTTCTCTGCTAATAACCTGATTAATTAACAGCACCTTATGCCTACTGACAGAAGTCTGGGGAAGGGTTTCTCTCCAGGAAAAATATTGCAGCCTCTCAGCACCTCTGGTACAAATTGTTGGACTTGGTTTTCTTGTAGTAGCTCTAATCTGACTCAGCCTAAAAAGCTGCATTCTTGGAAAAGCAAATTAACAGAATCGTAACCTCGGCATTCACACGTTCGTCCAAGATTGTGCTGTGTAGGTGTCACCGGTTTGGAGTCATAAAAGGTCGGTGCTGCTTTGCTTTCTGTTTTCTAGGCAAATTGTTTGATAATTTACTCTGCGTGGTCATTTCCTTGTAGTATACAGCTGTTCTACCTGACATGTTTTCAGGCGAAAAAAAAATGCTAATCAAAAGTACCAAAAAAAAAAAAAAAAAAAAGGATACAGGGTATAAAAGAGCAAGGATAATCCTAGAAACTATTTTTTTCCTGCAGCCCAGGTTTGCAGCGACAGTTGCTTCTTTTCTCCTGGTGTGCCGTGGCCAGCAGCACACGTGGGGCAGGTACGTACGGACACGGGGTGCTGGGTGGCATCTGCTCAAAATAATTTCTACATCTGCTCTCGAGGCTGCCCGTTTTATCAGCCTCGGTGTCCCTGGCGTGTTTCTGTCTCCTGCCACCCTCACGTTCACCGTGTGCCCACCCGGAGCGCGGGGCTGAGCCTGCTCCCGGGGACACCTTAAGGCTAAGCCGTGGTGTCCTGCGAAGAAGCCAGAAGCACAAAAACCTCCCAAAGTCCTGCTCTGGACCCGCATGAAGCCTCGGTGGTGTCACCTCAAGGCAATGCAGACGGTGACTGTGCTCCTCTCTCCCTCAGGAGGTTTTTGCAGTGCTTCTGTCCCTTTTTTTCGGGCCACCACCTGCGTGCATCTGTCCCACGACAGCATCCTGCTGCCTGCCCGAGCTCATCCCAGCTCTGTATTTCTCCATCCCGATGGCAGAAGGAGGACCCGTGGCACACGGTGAGCTCAGTGTCACCACGAACAGCACCGGGAACGAGTCCTGGGTGCTGCAGTGCTGCTCCCTCCGAGGTGCACCCGATGGAGAAGGGGCCTGGATACGATGGAGAAGGGCTCAGCATCTCCCCCGAGACGGGACCTCCCAGGGAAATGGGGACGGATGGTCTGTCGGGGGGTAGGGACAGGACAAGTGGGGTGGCTTTAAGCTAAAAGAGGGCAGGTTTGGGTTAGATATTAGGAAGAAATCCCTCCTCAGCCCATTAGCTGTTCATTACTCAGACGAGGCTGATAGATCAGGGCGTTAAAGGGAGGCTCTCCCGGTGCTGTCGGGAAGGATCCCCAGCTCACAACGCCCCCAGAGAGGCTGAGCAGGCAGGCACATTAACCAGAAATCCCCTTCCCTCTGACAAGGTGGCGGCGATGACTCACTGGAGGAGACTCCCAGGAAAAAAAAGTTCAAGAGAGACCAGAATCCTGAGGATGGAGAGTGTGAGAAAAATCCCAATAATTTTCTTAGAGAGGATCTTCTGTGAAGCTATTTTATTTGTGATTAATGGCGGGCATCCTGTAAGCAGGAGTGTACAGTAAAAGTTTATCCTAACCTTTTATCCCCTATTACCCGACAGCTGATTTCTCCCCTTTCCTCACTGCCTGAGTACTGCAGGTTCACAACCTACTCGATGCCCTTCTATACCACGCATGTACAATTTTATTTGACCAATTGCTAATTTCTCCTTTCCCTTTTATTTTTCCCTCCTTCTCTCATGACCAGAGGGCTCGTGATTTTTGTTTTTCCTAATTTCGTACTGCTCATCCTCCTTTTTCTTAGCTAGCCTCCTTACTTTGGGACAGGGGGACCTTCCCCTCCTCTGCTTCACATACTCCCCACTGCTCTGCCGCACAATCCCTTTTGAATACGCAAGGTTAGAGGAATTTCCCACTGCAAAAACACCTTTTATTGCAAAAACACAACTCATTTTCTCGCAGGAGCAAGAGGTTCTGAAGTCCTGTGAGTACAGGGCTCGGGATGTCTCCCTAGGGAGCTCTGCCGGGGCCGCTCTAACTTCTGACCCTCCCTGCAGGTAAAAAGCTGCAAAACGAACTAAAAGCCGCTCTGGAGGCGTCCTCCAGGAAGCTGTTGCAGTTCCTCCCTGAGCACAGGCTGCCCGAGACAAGGAATGGGATCCAGTACCTCAAGTGAGTTCTCCTGGTCCTTGCCTGGGAAGGGGTGGCCCAGAGCTGTTGGCGCACAGAAGGACTCTGAAGCCAGCAGAAATCTCTGGCAGAGGAGATATTTCAGAATATTTGGGAACCTTGCTGACTGCGGGATGACTCCATTTCAAAGGTTTTTTTCCCTCGGCTGCAGGGGGTGTCGTGCTGCTGGGCAGCCCAGGAGGACACCGCATCCACGGGGGTGTCCCGGGGTGTCCAGGTTCAGTGGCACTCTCCTCCCTGGTCCAAGACCCTCCCCAGGGGCAGTGAGCCTCGTTCCTGAGGGGATGAAATAATAAAATCAAAAATAAATCCCGTCATAAAAAACCCATCAGAAGGTGCAAGCCCAGACGGTGCCGAGAGGAGGCTGGAGCTGATGTGATGTGCAGAGTGCTGTTGGGAACCTGTCCCTGAACCCAACACGGGGCTTATCCTGGATCTCACAAATCCCAGCTCAAATCTTGTAGGAAAAGAAGTTAGTTTCATCCTTTTGAAAAGCGCAAGCCCATGGGAGTTATGTAAATTGTCTTTTTTTTTTTTTTTTTTTCACTCTCCCTGCCCTCAGAAACCGCCTCATGGGCTTGAAGCCAGACATCTTGGTGGACCCCATTCACATCGGCCTCTTCGGCAGCACCGGGGCAGGGAAAAGCACGTTGCTGAATGCCATCATAGACAAAAAATTCTTCCTGCCAGTGTCCGGGAGCGAAGCCTGCACATCCTGTGTGGTGCAGATCAACACAAGCCGCGGCAAACAGCACGAGGCCAAAATTCACCTCCTCACGGACGAGGCACGGAGAAGATCTCTATTTTTGCCATTTTTGGGGGGGAAAGGAAAGGAGACCTAGAAAGCTTCTGCAGCCTTCTGGAAGAATGTGTTTGGGGGAGAAGAGACCCCGAGGGCCAAAATGACCCCAGAGAAGTGATGGGCACCAGACCCGGTTCCCTTTGAGCTGGGTGTGCACGGAGGGAGCAAGCAATGGAATTTCTTCCTTGCTGCCTTGTCCCCCTGCTGTCCCCACGTGCTGGTTGTCCCCTGGTGGTCCTGTCAGGCCCTTTTCTCCCTTCCAGGCACCCCAGCCATGACCTCTTCTGTCCCAACAGGAGTGGAAGGAAGAGCTAAAGGGTCTGGTGGAGCTTATGGACCCGGACGAAGACAGCGAGGACGACCACGAGAGAATCGAGGCTGCTTCGAAGATCTCTGCTATCTACGGGGAAGAAGCGGAGACGAAGAGTTACGAAGAGCTGTGCGGGATGAAACCCGCCGTCTCTATTCCCCCGTCAAGATGCATCCTCCTGAAGGAAACAACAGTGAGTAGCCCCTGTATTGCACAGGATCCCAGAATCACGGAGGGGTCTCCTGGGGCCTCCTGCTGCCCGGTGAAAGGTGACAACTCTTCCCCATTTTTGTTTGTTGGATTCACCGTGTTGGGGAGAGCCTGGTCTTCTTGGGTTGTTCCACCCATGGTGACCTTGGGACCCCTCTTTGCGTCTGGTGCCTGCACCTTGGGCGCAAGGCTTTGGGTATCACGGCCAGCCACAACAAATCTTCACGTTTCTTGGTGTCCCTGAGGTTCTTTGCTAACCAGGGGCACTGCTTCTTTCCCTTGCTGTGTCCCAGGCTAACGACCTTTCGGACAAAATGGGTCCGTATATCCGCAGTCAGAGCAGCCCAAAAACATCAAAGAGCAAAGAAGAAGACATAAAGCGGCTCTGGCCCCTGATCAAAAACGTGGAAGTGACCGTCCCAGATTCACAAATGATTCCAGAAGGCGTCATCTTCGTGGATATCCCAGGGACAGGCGATTTCAACGCCAAAAGGGATGAGATGTGGAAAGAGGTGACCGGCTAGCTGTGGCGTGGGGCGGGAGGGAAGAGGTGCTGCTCTCTGCTCATCGGTGATGGAGAGAGCTGGGAGCCACCCTGGGGCTGTGGGGAGCAAGGAAACCTCTCAGCAGAAGGTCCAGAGCAGCTTTTCAGTGTTGCACCCCTGAGCTACTGCATTTTCCATCTCAGAAGTGGTGTGGTTCCCTGCTTGGAGATGGCACCAAAGGCCAAATGCATTTCTCTCCTGGTAGCGTGCTACAAGAAGAGGCCCTGCAGGTGCTGATCCCATCTTTAGTTTCCTTCCCTCCCGGTACCGTGCTGTCACCAGACACCCTACTAGGGCAAGCACTGGTGTCCACCCCAAACCCCCATCGGCTGCAGTCCTGGGTTGTAGGAATTCGTGATGGGAGCATGAGGTCTCTGGCTGGAAGCACAAAGATTGCACATCCCAGTTCTTCACCAGAGTTAATGAGAATTAAAGGTGCTCAGCATCTCTTGTATTTACTCTCTGCTGATGTTTCGTATCCTTTATTTATGGCCCTTCTTCCCCTCCTCTCCCTTGCAGAACATCAACAAATGTTCTATCATTTGGGTGGTCAACTCCTTTGAACGTATTCTGGGAGGAAAAACCCATGAGATGCTGCTGAAGGAAGGCATGAAGGCTTTCCAGAGTGGGATGTGCAGGGACATTTCCTTGGTGGTCACAAAGTCTGATGAGCTGGATCCAGAGGAGTACAAAAAGTAATGGAACAAGACGAGGTCCAGGGGCTGCCGGAGCCCGAGCTCCATGCAGGGGTGCTGGGTGGGCGATGCCGCGTGGTCCTCCTCCCCTTCTCCTTACAGGACCTGCTAAAATCAATCAAATGTGTAATTTCTGCCTTTTTATCTTTTTAGGGAAACAAATAGAGACCATGTGAGTATAGCCTTAAGCTTCTTCATCCCTTTTGGGTCATTTAAGAAAAGGGGAGAGGTTCCCGTGTGATTCAGTGTCACTTGAGCAGAGCTGATGGATTTGATGAAGAAACCAAAAACTCTGTGTAGTTCTTTGTCTTATATTAGGGAGAAACTGTCCTGGACAGTCCCTTTGGCCTTAAAGAAAAATCAGAGATCTATTTAGCATTGCCAGAAAATGTCAGTAATAACTCCTATTCTTTCCCCAACGTAGATAAATAAACATGATGCCATCCTAGAAAGGAATGAAACTGTGAAGCAAGAGAAGAGCCAAATGATGAAGAAAACCCTCATGGTAAAGTAGCTCGGAGAGCCTGGACAGAATTTGTCTCTCATGAATCTGTTCCTTTTAAAGTCTGGTGCATGCCTGTACTACAATATTCTTGCCGTGGTTATTGTTAATAGACATCGCCTGTTATTATTAATAGACATTTTCCTTGAAGTCTGTTAACCACCTAGCAGCTTCTGCTTACTACAAACCTTTCTTTTCCTCTGTGTTTGGGTCCAACGGGTCTTCCTAATCATCTCCAGTTTAATTCTCCGCTGCATACACAAGAAATGCAGGACTTTGGTGATGGGGACGCCCCCTGATTCAGCATTCACCTCATAAAGAAGAAGAGCCCAGATCAAATTATGCTGCAGCAACAAATCCAGCGTGTGTGTGTTTCAGAAAAAGCTTCCAAGTGACTCTGAGGTTGTGTGCAAGCCTGACCTCGTGTACACGGTCAGTGCCCGCGAGTACTGGCAGGGGAATACGCTCAGCAAGGAAGAAACAGGTAATAGTTGGCTTTATGCATGCGATATATGTGCACGGGCTTGGAGAGGTCCTTGGGCATTTCCCTTCATCTGCCTTTCCCCCCTTCAAATTATTGATACCAAATAGTTCAGAGTCAGGAGAGGATCCCCTCAGCCCAGCCAGGCTGTGCAGGGTTCACGGCCATTCATGGCAGGCAGAATATTGAGATTTTTTGGCCAGTTCCTGAACCATTCAGTACGTGCCATGCCAATCTATAGTGTTCTTAGGTCTGGGTCTGGAGATTTTACTGCTCCAAGCACTGCAGCGTGGCACTTAACGTGGAGTTGGGTCAAAGCCACGCGAGGTGTCTTTGGCGTTACTTTTGCTAAAACCCTTCTGGTTTGGTGGTTTGGCACGGATGCTTTCTTTCCCCTTCCCTCCTCTTTTGAAAGCGTGCCCCTCTCGTACACTCTGCTGGGCTTGTCCCCAGGGTGCCCGCATGGCTCTGCGGGACCAACCCGAGTCCTGGGGGCCCTGTGTGTGCCCCTACATTCCCACCCCATGCCCGGACGGACCAGTGCTGACCCAAACCAGGCAACTGGTGCTGCAGAAATGAACCCTGAGCACCCCCAAGGCTGTCAGGGTCTTCTGGGAGCCTCCTCGGAGGCCACCACCAGGCTGGAGCTGGTGTCCTGGGTGTCCTGCAGGAGGGCTGCCCCCCTGCTAACCCGGCCTCTCGCCCCTTGCAGAGGTCCCGAAGCTGAGGGAGCACATCCGCAGGTTTTACACCGAGCAGAAGAGGAACAAGCTGCTGAACTACACGACAGAGGCTATGGTCATTTTCTCACTGATCTGGACTCTCCCGTCCAACAACCATGCTCAGGTTTGTCCAGAGCAGCTTTTGGGAGCATCGCTGTTTATTCTTTCCCCTTCAAGCAGGCAATTCACATCACACATTTCCAGCACGACACGTACACAACCTGCGGGCAAAACATCTTGCAGGGGGCTGACAAATGCGTCGAGGCACCGCAGCCTGAAATATCCACAGCTTGAGCTCATCTCCTGCAGCCTCCTCAGCCACAAGAGCCCTGGGCTGTCCTCCTGTCCCCCGGGGGCAGAGGGGACAGTTCTGGTGCAGGTCTGCCTGAGCAGTGACCCTGCACTGGGGAAAGCAGCCAGGGAACTGGGCGGCACTGGTGGCAGTGGTTGGGGCAGGAGGGGAAGCTGGCAGGGTTATTTATGACCCTATTTATGTTTCCTTCCAGCACGGTGTTTTCAGTGGTTATTTTTTCCCCTCTCTTGTCCATTGATTTCAGTCTCAGCTTGCGAAAAAAAATTACTTGAAGGATTTCATTATGCAGAAGATCGCTGACTTGGAGAATGACATCCAGAAATGCTTTGCACCAATCGAACAGCCACTCAGGGAAGGCGTAGACGAAGCGAAGAAGTCATACAATAAAACTATCTCCAGTCTCCTCAAGGTGGGTGTAAAGCGGTGTTTTTGCAATCCCAGAACTAATTGGTTTGGGAAGAAGCCCCAGAGGTCTGCCTGTGCATGAGGGCTGGTGGCTGCTTGAACCACCAAGGACAGTTTAAAGGACAAAGAGACCTGCTGGGCTGGGTGGCATCAGTGCCCTAAAACCAGCAGCAGGTCCCCTGCAACCCTATTCAGCTGTCACCCAAGGCTCAAACCACTGTTGTGCAACAGGGAAATGCCTCCTGGTGCTCAAAGTCTTCTCGTGCACCAGCTTGCTTGTGCCAGACCCCCCCACACCAAGTGACATTTCTTTGCTTGTCTCTGCAGGATGGTTTTGGCTGGGTGGCAGTGTGCCCGGGCAGGGGCTGTGCTAGCCCTGGGGGGCTGCAGATGTGCGGGGCACGGTTTGCTTTTTCCTTTCTGTTGCCTGGAGCCTGGCTGCAAACAGCAGCACTTGGAAGCACGCTGGATGCTGGTCCTTGGGGGTGCAAGGAACAGGGACACGAGCACAAGCCCCGCCGCAGCGTTGCTCGGGGGCGGCGTAGCCAAAAGTTGGCCTCCGGCAAGGCGAAGCCCAAGTCGGCAGCTTGGCAGCTCGGGCAGCGACCTGGAAGTCGTGGAAATGCCCTTCCTGGTGAAACGAGCTAAAACATTGCAAAAATCTCTGGGGTGGGGACTGGGCCAGCTGCCTCCCAGCCAAGCAAAACCACCCGAAAAAAAAACACAACCTCCTCTGCCCCAGCGTGGTAGGAAGGAGCTGCCTGGGAAGGAGGCCTCAGCAGCGGCTGCCGGGCTGGCTCGAGGTTCCTTTGGTCCAACGCAGCCCCAGCCTCCAAAAATTTAGCTGGAAACCCCGTCCTTCCCTCCCTGCAAGTTTGCTCCTGGGCTGTTTTCGTGGCCTCACGGCCTGCGCCTCCCGTCCCGCAGCGCAGCCACGGGCACCAGGGCTACCACCGCACCCTGAAGGCCGTGTGCCTGAAGAAGGGGGCGTACGCCTCCCGCACCTTCCTCAGGATCGACGTCAACGACGCCCTGGCGCAGCCCATCTACAGGAAAATCGACCCCAGCTTCGGGGAGGTGTTCAGGTGAGGTGCCAGGCAGCGCCCCAGGGTGCAGCAGGGGGGCCGAGCAGCTCCTTGCTGCTGGGGATTTGTCTCTCTGCTTCCCACCCGCCTCCGCTTTTGGGACCTTTCAGCCTCCCCAGGCAGCCTGCTCCCAAAGCCTTGCACTGCGAAACCTCTCCAAATGTCCAACCCCAACGCTCTGCGACATAGGTTGAACCTCCCTTTTTGGTTTATTATTTTGTTTATGGGAGGCAGTTTAATAGGAAAACAGGGCAGGCTGNACCAGCTCCATTTCCTCAAGCAGGAGGTGAGCTCACCTCGAAGGGGGCTGTGCGAGCAGGAACGGGCAGTGGGAGAAGGAAAGGGGGGAAGCACGGCCTCCGTGGGCCCTGGGGAGGTGATTAGCTCTGTCTCAAGCTCCTGGAGAGGTGAGAAGGAGCCACATGAGCAGTTCCACAAGGTCTCTAGTGAGCCTGATCTTCAGGAGGCTGAAGGCTTTCCTGAGTCCTGGCATGAAACGTCCCAGCCAGCCTTCTGCCGTGTTAATTCAGGGCACAGCAGAAAGGTGATGCCCGCTGGCACCAACTGTCCCAGGCATCTGGTGAACGACACCCTCATATTTAGGCCATCATTCTGAGATTTTTGTTATGAGGTTGTTAGCTGAGTTTGTTTGTATGACTGAAGCACCGGTTGGCAAACACTTGAACTTACTCCTGCAGACAGACTTCATCCTTGCTGAGGCTGAAAAATTCATCCTGCAGAGGAAAGCAGAAATCTACCAGTCCCTTGCAGCATCCATTCAAAACGACCTGCTGCTCTGCTATGAAGGTATGCCCAGCCACCTCGGTTTTTTCCTCTTTGTCCCTGGAGGTTTTGATTTTCACAGAATAACCCCAGTAAGGGCTCAGAAGCAGGGCCCAGGCTTACCACCTACCTGTAGAAAGGCTGCGAAGAAATCTACGGGGCAAAAGGATTCTCTGTTATTTGGTCATCAACTCAGAGAGATTTCTGAAATCCAAAGTAGATCATGCACAAATAGAGAAAATTCCTTCCCTGATTTACTCTATTTTCTATATTTTTTGTAAACCATGGATATTGTCTAGCAGTAATTCATCCTTGTTTGACTGACTGCCTCTGAAGGAAGGAGAGGAAGGATGCTAAAGCAATAAGCTGCTGAATCTGATTTTGGTTCTTCCTTCCTTTCCTATCAGTAGGTGGCACCGTCAGAAAGCGAAACAGTTCAAAACCCCAAATCCAGAAGTTGCTCGCGTTGGCTTTAGGAAGACACCTTAATTACTGGGGTAGTTACTTGTGGAAATGCACTGCTGGGCCAAAGCAGGGAGGTGTCCTGGGGACGGGCCACCCCAACAGAGCTCTCCTCACAGCCGGCTGCTCTTTCCCTGACCTCTGGAGACATTCGTGGGGCACGGGGAAAAAAATACTGAGAGGAAAAATAACGAGCTCCTGTTGGGGAACATCCCTGTTTAATTGGTGCCTGCGAAACGAGCAGGGAAATGGGCTTGGGCCCGGAGTCAAAAAAGCCGGTGATGCAAATTGGTCCGGTCCTTTCCATGAGAGCCAGGAGGTGGAAATCGTGCGAGAAGGTTTCTTGCCCCAAAGAGCAGGGCTCTGGCAGCATCTCCCGCAGCTCGGGGCTGATCTGTACGGGTGCTTCTGCGCCCTGAGGAGCACGAGGGGCTTCTTTCTCTGGGAGGCCAGCTCCGTTCAATCAGCTCCCCAGCACAAGCAGCTTGGCCTCCCTCTGTAGAAGGCTCTGGCTGTGCTCTTGTCCCTTTCCCGAAGCAAAGTCCTGCCCCTTGTCCCCACCTGTGTCCTCGCTCTGGATCCCCGTGTGACAGTCCCCTCTTTGCCACAGAGGCGGCCACGGTAAGAGGAGCACAAGCCTTCCAGCGGATGCAAACCATCCTTAGCACTGGGGTGACGAGAGAGGTGGAGAGAGGAATGTTTGAAAGAGCTGAGGAGAGCATGAAAGGGCACCTCCAGGACATGCAGGTACGTTGGGCGCCTTGGGGACCTCCCTCCAGCCATGGTCAGTGCTTGTGGGTAGGGGACAATGGTCCAAAAAGGATCTTGTGAATGCGTGTGATAACGTGAAGGAATTTCCTTGGGAGATGCTGGCTTCAGCAGGTTCTCATGTATGCTGTAGGCCGCTGCTGGCACTGCTTTTTCGGCAGCAGAGCAGCCTCCAGAAGCACAGAGGCGTGTTTGACAGCATTTATCCATCGCACATCACCACTAGAAACCACGTTTAGCTCCAGGCACCAATGTGCAGACCCTCCTGTACTGGAGGGGCTGCCTGCAGACTCGTAACTGGTCTAGCAGTTACCTGTAACTGGTACCCACCTCACTCCTCTCCCCACATTAACCACAATTTGGGTGAAGGGGCTTAGAGGAGCTCACAGCTGCCACCGCCACCCCCCGGAGCCCATCAGCCCTGGTGGGCTCTCATTTTAGCAGAGAGGCTCTGCTCTGAAAAGCTGTATGGAAATCTGTAACCCCTATAAAAATACCGAGCCCTGTCCGAACAGCCACGCTCCATTTCTGGGCTGTTGGCTCATGCTGCGAGCTGGGCTCTCCTTCTTGTGCACCAGCACCCGCAGCAACGAATNCCAGAAAAACACCGCGGCTTTTCAGTAATCCCATTAGCGGGAGGCAGCAGCAGACAGCACCCTGCTGTGCAGGCGCCCCGGCCTCAAACACCCGGAGGGGGCTGGGGGCGCCCCGAGGCAGGAGCAAGGCAGCGTGTGCTCGGCACAGCGGCCCCAAAACATCCAGGAGGCCGTTTCCTACAACCCCCCTTCAGTACGAGGGGGGCAGCTCATCCCACGGGGGCTGAGGCGAGGCAGCGAGCCCAGCAGGCCCCAGGACCCGCAGCCGAGCCGTGCCAGGGCAAACAAACCCCCCCTGCACTATGCCCGCGCTCTGCTGCCACGCTTTAAGGGCGTTCAGTGCCACCGAGCTGTTTGTTTTCCCCGAGGTCACTTCTCTGCTGGCACCAGGAGGGAGCACGGGGGCAGCGAGGAGCGTGCAGGGAAGGGTGCGAGGGGCGGCCGGCGGCAGGGAGGACGCGCGGGGCAGCGGGACGCTGTGGAGGAGGTGCTCCAGGTGCCCCCCAGCCTCATTTCCCTCCTCTCACCCGTTTTCACACGTTGCTGACGTCCACGAGCAGGGCTGAAGCCCCTCTGCTGTGAGAGGAGCTGCTGCGGCGAGCAGAAGCCTCGTCCAGCTCCCCAAACCCCAAAGCCGAGGCTCCTTGCTGCCCCAGAGCCAGCGACGAGCCTCCGGAGCGGGAATCGCAGGATCAGAGCAGGGATAGGGGAGGGAAAAGAGGCAGAAATAGAAGTGCACGAACAGGAACCTGACAGAACAGCCGTGTGACAGCCAAACAAAGCTTTTACGCACATCTACAGCCCACCAGGGCTCTGGAGGGGAGGGCTGCAGGGCCCAGAGGGGGACCGGCCCCGAGCAGGCAGCTCTGTGAGCCCGCTCCTGGTGCCGAGTTTCAAGATGTGACCTGAAAGAGACAAAACTTTTTTTTTTCCCCAAAAAAAACACATAACCCTCCGGCTCTGTTTGCAGAGAGGAGGAACGAGGGCTAGAGGAGGTTCACAACTACGAGAACCAGGCAGTGACTTTTTGGATGGAGCTCCTCGCAGCCACGATCCGACACGCAGCGACAAACAAAGCAGCAGGATTTCAGTGCCACAAAAAAGGCCCAAGATAGACCAACCCTCCCTTGGGTTTCTCCTACCCCACAGCAGAAGGGAAAGCTTCTCATGGCAGAGTTTGGGCCTCCCTGGGAAGCTACAAGCCCTCTGCCCTGCCATCACTTCCCTCTACGTCCCCACAGCCACGACTCGGGACGAGATGCACCCGGCCATCCCAGCAGACTCTGGAGGAAGGCGCACGCGAATATCTCAGATATTTGGAGCAAAAACGCCAAGTCAAAGACAGAGCTTTTGGTTTCGTTTGCTTTGAAGTGAACCTGAAGAGCAAAACGCCGCCAAGAAGCGGCTGTGCTTTCCCACCCCTCTGTTACACGCATCCAGGAGGAAGGCACCCGGCTCCAGCGGCCGTCCCGTCCCTCTCTGTCGGGACAAAGGACGCAGGGGGATGCGGGCGGCAGGCGGCTGAGCAAAGCTGGGAGGGCTCCTGCTGCAGGACGAGGCAAGGAGCCTGCTACCTGCACCCCTCGCACCCAGTTCACGCCTTGAACAGGACTGCAGTGGTCCCCGAGCACAGAGGGCTTCGTGTGTGGCTGGGAACGGCGATGCCACTGCTGCCACGGCAGCCGGGTGGTTTTCACCCAAGAGGGGGCTTTCCGACAGGCAAGGGATCATCAAGGGATGTTCTGAGCTGGGCTGAGGTTTCAGCCCCTGAATTTCCCTGCAGAACAGGAGAAAAAGAAGGAAGCAGCTCCACCTCGCAGCTGCTCACCTGGAAATGGTGAAGGCCGGGAGGACGCTGAGCTTACGGCTCCCTGTGCAAGCGGCGCCTGGGGAAGGAGATGTTTAAAGGCAGGCACACGCGGGAGCCTCAGAGCAATTAGGGAGCCCTTGGGGAAGGAGTTAAGTGATTCAGGATCAGGGCTCAAAGGCTTCTCCTCCTCCACACCCTTCCCAGGAAGGGCCCTGCAGGAGAAGACAAGCAGTTTGCCTGGGGGTGGTGAGGACCGGCCTTTTTGTAGCCTCAAGCCTCCCATCCAGGTGGCTACCATCAGAAATCTCCCCGCCAGCTGCGGTGTTGTTCTGAAGAGCCTGCTCGCCAGGGCAAGCCCCGCGGAGATCTTTTTAGGGCTCGTATTTCCAGACAAACCTCTGCGAGGCTGCCAGGACAGCCGCCAGCCACCTGCTTCCCGCAGCGCCACATCTGCAGCCCTGCTCCCCGCGGTGTTTGGAGGCTGTGGGGAAAAATATTTCCTCCTGGGAGAGGGGGCACCCTCTTCTTTGGGGTGACACCGCACGGGACTGGTGCTCCCTTCCAGCTGCTCCCCGGCCTCAGCCCTGCAGACACGTGAGGGGAACCACGAGGGCTTCGTTTCAGCGCCCACGCAGGTAAGGAGACAAAGAGCCTCTCACGAGAGCCGCCACCGAGCGTGCTGCTGCCCGCCGCCCCCGCACCGCTGCTGCTAGACACGGCCCCAGAAGGATTTCGGGGTGCAGCAGCTCCGAAAAGCACCTCCCAAACCCCAATTCCCTCTCCCCTCGCCGAGTTTGTGAGGTGAGACAGCGTCCTGCCCCACCTTTGGACCCGAGCAGGCCACGTGGCGCTGCCGCAGCTCGGTGCCAGCGCCCTGCTCTGCTGGCGCTCCCCCCAGACCGTTGCCCCCGGGGCATCGCCTCCCTGCGCGGGGAGCCAAGGTCCAGCAGCGGCTCGCCAGGTGAGGATGACGCCAGGTAGCCCCGTGGCAAGAGCCTCGTGCTCTTTTATCACCTGAGAGCTTCCTCTGCTCCTCCTGCAGCGGCTGGATGAGAGCTGCGCCCTGGGCACCACGCCGCAGAGGCGCAGAACTCGCACAAGGGCGAGAGAAGAGAAAGCAGGAGGAGAAGCAGGCGCCTCCGTGAGCGTCCCGCACCCGTTTTCTCCCCTGGCCACAGTTTTCTAGGAGGAGGTTGCCCAGGAGCCTGCCAGAAAGCGATTTGGAGATGGGTTTTTAAGCAGCAGCTCGCGCCTTCTGGCAGCCAGCCGCAAGGTCTGCGCTCCTGAACAGCAGAGCCGGGCTGCATCCCTCCCGGCACGGGGTGCTCAGCGCCCAACAACACCCAACAGAGCGCCTGCTCTGGGCCGCGAGGGCTTTGGGGACATGCTCCGGGCACAAACCACCTCCTCCAGGGCTGAACGCAGGCTGCTGAGGGGATGAGGCAGAGCAAGCGGCACAGCAAGAGCCGAAAGAAACCCGCTATTTTGCACCGTCACCTACCCGCACCCCTCTTTTGGGGCCACGGTGTGCCCTGCTGGAGTTTCCCGGGCCCCAGCAGCCCCTTGCAGGCTCAGCATCGGTGGAGATGCTCCAGAAACGTGCTCCGTCACAGCCCCTATTGATTCGGGGAAACCACAGCCTCCTGAACGCAGCTACTGCTGCCAGCACGACCGCAGGCCTGCCCCGGGGGCACGCGCCGCTGGCTGGGCTCCTGCCGGCCCCACACTGCCTCCCAGCAAGGCCAGTAAGAGCAACTGGTGCCAGTAGGCGGCCAGCGCTGGAAGAACTGGGCAGGACCCAAGCTCCGGCTGCACGAAGCGTGGATGGAAAGCTGAGAGGGGCCTGGAGCAGCCTCCCCGTGAGGAGAGGAGGAGAGACCTGGGGCTGCTCAGCCTGGGGCAGAGGAGACCGAGAGGGGATCTCAGCAATGTGCATAAATACCTGAGGGGTGGGAGGCAGAGGGGTTTGGCCAACCTCTTTTCAGTGTTTTTTGGGGACAGGACAAGGGGTAATGGGCACAAAACAGAGCCCAGGCAGTTCTGCACCAACACACAAAAGAACTTCTTCCCGGGGAGGGTGCCGGAGCACTGGGACAGGCTGCCCAGGGAGGCTGGGGGGGCTCCTCTGGAGATATCCAAGGCCCGTCTGGACGCCTCCCCACAAAGACCAAGACCCCCCCCCAGCACCAAGACAGCCCCCGAAGCACCAGGACTCCTCCACAGCACCACGACCCCCCCCGTCAGAGCACCAGGACCTGACCCCCCTCCGGCACNGCTCATGCTGCGAGCTGGGCTCTCCTTCTTGTGCACCAGCACCCGCAGCAACGAATTGGCTGGATGGAGGTGGGGGGTGGCTGCCCCCGAGCTTTCCCCGTCCCAGGGTCCCCACGGGCACTGGGAGGGACTGGGGGGCCTCAGCCCTGCCCCCTGCTCATGTGCTTGGCTGCCTGGCGCTCGCAGAAGCAGATCCCCAGGAAGCTGGAGGAGGACTTTTCCAGCGTTCTCGGCTTGGTCTTTTGCCCGTGGGACCAGCTGGACGGCAAGCTGCCAGGTATGGCCGCGAGCACGGCTTTGGGGCTGTTCGTGCAGGTCCTGCACTCCTTCCTCCCCGTTTTGGGGGTGCGAGAGGGTGGCTGACAGGGTGAGGAGGGGCTGCAGGCCCAGCCATGAGGAACTTTCCTTGCGTTCCCTTGGGCATCAGAGGAAGACGCTGCAGGCCAGCAGGGTGCCCACATCCCGGCTGTGGCTTTGCCCCACAGCAGCTCCCATGCGAGTTGCTCTTCTCTCGCTGTGCTTCAGTCCCCACATCCATAACGTTGGTGTGGGCACGTGTTTGGTGATGAGGATAAATAAATACCGCCTGGCTTCCCAGGGGGATTTCCCTGGGGGAATCTCCCCCCTTCCCCAGAGCAGGCGAGGCAGGGGCAGGCTTCCCAGGACCAAGGGGCAGATGTCCAGCCCGCTCTAACTGGCTCCTCTGTTTTGCAGACTTGCAGAGAGAATTTTTCACCATCATCAACATTCACAAGGCCCTGCAATCAGCCAAAGTCGCTTAGAGAGCCGCGGGAATTGTCTCCGACGACGTGGTTTTATTATTCACGTTGGTGGCTTGTTCTTGTAATAAATGGCTAAGTCCCAAATAGGGTTACAATCAAAGTTTACAATTTATTAAGGGAATAGAGGCAAGCAAACAGCTCTGGGTGGCGCACCCAGAGCTGCTCCACCAAGACGCACACCAGTTACATCAAGCAGCTGATTTTTATGCTCCTAGGCTAATACATATTCATTACTACTACTAAAAAAAACAGGGTTATTATAATTAGCTTCCAGGATCCAAACCCTCCTACTGGCGCATGCGCATCAGTCTCCGGTGCTCCCTCTGGGGGTCTCTGGGGGTCTCTCGTGCTGAAGGCTCGTAGTCTTCCTCCCTCTTGTCCTTCTCCTTTGTCCAACTTGGCTGGATGTCAGAGCCTTGTGCAGCGTCCCCTGCAAGCTTTGTCTTTTAGTTGTCCTTCAGCTTTCCCCTTCTCCTTAATCTCCTGGCCACATATCAGAGACCTGCATAGCGTCCCATGCAACAGTCACAATAGGTAGCAGTTATTCTGAACTCCCTTTGTTCTTATCCCCTATTGACACGAATTGCTGGACCATTCCCTTGCAAGGTACAAGAACTATATACATTAACCACTCTGTTCTTCTTAGACCTGTGGTTATACAGGGTATGTAAGACGGAAATCCCATTTCATCATACCCTAGCATTGTTCCATACGGACACGAATCAGATGAACACATTTCACATTCTCTTTACTCTGTGGCTTCATGGGAAATCAGCTCTGGTGACTTTTTTTCCTCTTATAAAAGCATTTCTGAGATATTTTGTATGCATTTTATGGTACCATTTAAGTAAGAGACCCGGGCAGTGCCCCTGCCCTGCATGCCGTGCCATGTTCCACACCCGAGGGGGCTCCAGCTCTGCCTCCTCGTGGTGCTGGCAGCCCGGACCGTGGAAGTGATGCTCTCCTGGGAGAAGCAGGACCACGGTGCCTGTGTCTGTGATGAGGTTCTTGAGGTTTCACTGGATGCTGTGCCTCTGGGCACTTCGTGCACGTGGAGATACGTGTGTGTGTTTCACTCCGCCACCCGGTGTGCCTACACCCCAAACGAAGCCCGACTGTACCGACGAGGCTTTTATCTCTTCTGATATTTTGCTAATACAATAAAAATGTTCAGAACAGACTTGAGCATACTTAGCGTGCTCCTACCAAACCATGCCTGGGCTAGAAAAGCCATGCCACAGGTTGCCCAGAGGAGCCGTGGGTGCCCCATCCCTGGAGGTGTTCAAGGCCAGGCTGGATGGGGCTTTGGGCAACCCGATCTGGTGGGTGGTGTCCCTGCCCTTGGGTGATCTTCGAGGTCCTTTCCATCCCAAGCCATTCTGTGAGAAGCAGCAGGGAGAGCTGGGCTCCTTCGGCTGGAGGCAGAGGTGGCTCTGCCACCACTTCGGGGGGCTCAGCGGGAGGACAGAGCCCTCACCTCCTCCGAGGTCTCCACGGAAGGCCCGGGGCTGGCTCCAAACTCCAACCAGAAATAAAAGAAACCCTTCCCATGAGAGTCATAGAATCACCAGATTGTAGAATAGCTTGGGCTGGCAGGGACCTCGAAGCCCCTCCAGTGCCACCCGTGCCATGGCAGGGACACCTCCCAGCAGCCCAGGCTGCCCCCAGCCCCATCCAGCCTGGCCTTGGGCACCCCCAGTGCTGGGGCACCCCCAGCTTCTCTGGCAAAACATAGACGAAGGCGAGAAGAAAAAATTCCCTTTTGGGGAGCATTTAGTAGTGAGGACGGCGTTTTTATGGCGCAGGAGCCTAGGAAAAGCTCACAGGAGATGGAGAGATCTGGATGGAGCCTTGAGGGAAAACTAAGCGGGGAGGACAGGCATGCGAAAGCAAAGACAGGAAAAATCTGTGCAAAAGCCTTTGTGGAAAGCCCTCGCCGGGGGCTTTCTGCTTCTAGCTTTAAGGCCTGGAGGCGGCAGGACGAGGCCACGGGCACCGCTGCACCGTGACACCGGGCTCTGTCATCTGCCAGCCGAGGAGCCCCGGGGCTGCTTGCAGGCTGGGACAGGCCGGGTGAGCCACCCGGCTCCAGGAAAAGGAGCAAAAAACACACTCCAGGGTACAAGGGTGTGAGCAGGGGGACGGGCACGGAGACGTGACCCACGCAGAGAGGAGCCGGGGGCACGAGGAAGCTGGCGGGGAGCCAACGAGGAAGAGGGTGGTAGGGGCAGGACCCGTGCAGCAGCTTTCATTTCACCATTTATACGCAGCGGCAGGAGAAGCCAAAGCACCAAGCTCTGGCTTGTGATTTCTTTTACTTATTTTATTTTTTTTTCTGGGAGAAACGTTAGCTTTCCGATAGCTCTGTGGACAAGCCCGTGGCAGCTTCCTCCCTGCCCAAACACAGCCAGATTTCGGAAGTTTTCCCGGAGCACAGGTGAGAAAAGCTGCCTGCAGTGGGTGCTGGCCGTGCCCGCCCCTGGGTGCTGGCCGTGCGCGGTGCCGGCTGGAGTTGGTCTCAATTAGTCTGATTGGGGTCGCAAGAGTCACGGAGGCAAACGCTGGGGGCGAAGCAGGGGCTGCGGGTTGGTGGGGCACTGGCGGTGAGGGGAGGATGTGATCAATGACCTTGCTGGGACAGCTGGCTGCCTGCTGCGGGTCGCACATCGGCGGGTTGATGATTAACCTGCCCCAACGCCGCAGACGAGCGCGTGGGGTTTCTTCTTCGAAACCCAGGGCGACCTCTGTACAAGCCCCGGGCAGCTTTAATCCAGCCCGGTTTTAATTTCTGCGCTCCGGTGGCAAGGAGGCACCTGGGGAGCGTCTTTCGGGCCGGTGGCAGTGCTGCAAAGCTCTCGTGCAGGCTGTGAGCAGGTGCTGGGCCAGCCCCGAGCTGCCCTTTTGGCAGGGCAGCGCGCATCAGGAAGCGGCACGTGCCAGCACCAGCCACTACCCCGGGTCGTGCAGGGGCGTGGGTGGCACGAAGCAGGCGGCAAACTTCAAAATCGTTTCCTTTTCACTTCCCCAAGTAGTCCTTGGAGTACAGAAGCGGTCGTAGCCAGGTCAGCTTGCTCGTGGAAAGCAGGAGCGACGGGGCACTGAGGCAGAGTTTGGCCGGGATTGACATGGCAAGGCGTCGCGGTGAGCCGCTGTCCCTGGCCTTCCCCTCCGCTCCTGCAGGCTTCTGCTGCCC
Source organism: Cairina moschata (assembly GCA_018104995.1). Taxonomy (NCBI): domain Eukaryota; kingdom Metazoa; phylum Chordata; class Aves; order Anseriformes; family Anatidae; genus Cairina; species Cairina moschata. The sequence goes on along the minus strand of CM030751.1, from coordinate 118,781,061 downwards.
TTCCCTCCCCGCTGCCAGCAGCTCACACCGAGCCGGCTTGCTTTCACTTGCTGAGGGTGAAGATTTCCGTCTTCAGCTAGATGCCAGGACCCAGGAAGCCGCAGTTTCTCTTTGAAGTGCGTTCCCCGCTCATCACAGGGGAGCAGGGCTGTGCAAAGGCGTCTTCACCCGAACGTAGTTCATTGTGGGGAGCTGGCTGTGTGGCAATGCTTCTTGCAAAGCCTGAAGCTTGACACTAGAAGAAAAAAAAAAAAAAGAAAAATAAAAACAAACAGCAGGAGTCAGAAACAAACAATATGCACAAAGACAAGTCCCCCGGCTGTAAGCAGGAAGTGAAAATATCCGAAAATGCCCTCAGGGCTCCCGACACCATTCCTGCACAAAAACCACAAGCTATTTTCACTGATTTTTACAAAAGCAGGGCCAGTTCTGCAGCTTTTCTGGGTAGCGCAAGGTGTAAAGCCTCCTACCTGCCTGTCGCTGCTGGGGGCAGAGATTCACATCCCTGCTGGGGCTGTGCGCAGAAAGCCGGTCAGGAAAAGATGCCAGAGGGGAAGGATTTGGGTTCCCACGCGCAGACACCACGTGTGAGGATCTCCTCTGGCCAGCAGCAGTGGTGGCCCCGGGCCACAGAGTTTTGGCAGCTGCTTGCCCTGGCAGGGATGTCTGCGGCAGGGTGGGTGGTCGCCGCCCAGATTTTAGGGCTTGGGTTTGTTCGGGTAATGATCAGGTGGCCAAACCTGCAGCTGGCTGATCCGACCTTCACCCTCACGCGCCACAGCACCCCGAATTCAGGCTGCGAGGGCTGATTCCTCTCGGTGTCAGGAATAGGTGAGGCTGTTTGCTCCGAGGCTTTGACACCTGGGGAGGCTGTGGTGCTAATAACGCCGATGTCCTTTCCCTGTGAAAAGGTGCAGAGAACAACCATGCAGCTGAGGTCGCCCAGAAGCGACCGCGGGATGCTTTCCAGCAGGAGGAAAGGGAGACGCTCAGGAAATGTGAGTAGGGGAAGCCCCCTGCCCGGTGGCACCAGAGCCATGCCTAAAACGCAGCGAGGTCTGCAGAGGGACCTGTGGTGGAAGGAGAGGCACGAGCAGGCTGCAGCTGCTCTGAGCATTGCCACGGCGGACCCAGACTCCCCAGGAGCAATCTCGGTGCTGCCCGAGGAGCCAGAGCACCCCAAAACGCTCCCCTCTGCCAGCAGCAGCTCGTTCTCGTTGCTTGGCACTGGGTACCTTCCCCACCGAACTGCGTTTGGTAGAAATAACGGGAATTTTGTAAATCATCCCAGCTCCCAGGGGTGCCAGCCTCCTCCTGGGGCTCACCGTGGGCTGCTGGGGCTGCTTCCTTTGGAGACCTACCTCCTCCTGCAGCCTGACCGTGCGACGCCTTTCCCTTCCAGATGAGAAGATGGAGGAGAGGGTCAGAAAAATCCTGACCGCCTCGTGTGACAAGATATCCCAACTCTTTCTTCTGAAGGACATGCCCGAGCACCTGGCTTATCTCCAGTGAGTGTGCGGCCAGAGAGACCCCCGCCAGCCTTGCTTTCCCCTGGGCAACGTGCCCCCGTCCTGGGGGCCAGCTCCTGGGCGGAAAATTCAAGCTGGGAATTGCCACCAAAGCTAGAGGGTGGAAGCAGGTTTTGCCGCGACAGCTTCCTGCTGTGAGGAGGATTCATCTTTTTTGGTTTTTTGCTGGCAGGGGTCAGGGAGGCGTTAGGGCTGAGCTCCAGAGCTGCTCCCACTTGGGCACGGGCTCGCCAGGGCTTGGGGCAGGCGAATGAGGGACGGGGAGGGACGGTGGAGAGCACGGTCTGTGCTGTGGGAACAAGCCCTTTGGGGGGAGATACTGCAGCTGGCAAGGCGAAAACTCCCCTGGAATTTGAACCTGCTGCGGTGGAATCCGCCTTGTTCCTACCTCTGTTCTCCCAGGGACCGCATCACGACCCTCAACTCCAAGCTCGCCTTCGAGCCCATCTACATCGGGCTCTTCGGGAGCAGCGGCGCGGGGAAGAGCACCCTGCTCAACACCATCCTCCACAAGCGCTTCTTCCTCCCGGTGTCAGGGACACGCGCCTGCACCTCCTGCCAGGTTCAGATCAGCACCAGCAGCAAAAGAGAGTACAGAGCCAAGATTTTTCTCCTCTCCAGCGAGGTACGGCTGGGGCCCTGCTGTGGAAGGGAGCCAAGGAGCAGCTCCTGCCCCTTCTCGGGGCAGCCTGTGCATCGTGGGGGTCTGCAGGAGGTTCCTGCAGCCCATTTTATGGGCCGTCTGGGGAAACCCAAGGGAAGACCAGGGAAGCCAGTAGCTTTCTCCTCTCTGCTCCTTCCCGGAGTGAAGTCTCCGGCCGCTCTGGTGGTTGGGAGCCCTCGTGCTGCCGCTTCCCGCTGCTCATCACAGCTGCGGCTGCTCCTGCCCCAGCGAGCTGCTGAGCACCGTGCTCCTCTCTCCACCGTGGCAGGAGTGGATGGACGAGGTGAGGAGCCTGCTCGCCTTCCTGGAGACGGACAGGGAGGCTGATGAGAGTGACAGCGACAGAGATCACGCCGTTCGAGCGCTGCAGGCTGTCTACGGGGAAGGAGCAGAGAACAGGACTTATGATGACCTGGTGAAAGCCAAGCCTGCCGTCACTATTCCCCACTCCAGAGTCATTGATCTGAAAACGGCAGAGGTGAGAACGTGGCAGCTCTCCAGGGCTGCCCATCCCTCTTCCCGCTGCAGCTGCAGCCCCAGCGCTGCACAAACCTCCTCGGAAGCACCCAGCGCTTTGTCCCGGTGCTGGGGCCGTTGCTTGCAGAGGAAAGTGGTTGCTTGCACACAGCTACTCGCAGCTTCTCTGTCAGGCATCGCTTGCGGCTGTGCCATCTGCTGGGGCATCGTGGTCGGCGTGTTTATTTGCCACGGTACTTCTCCGTGCACACACGACACTTCATTGCCGGTGTGCCCCTTGCGCAGCTTCTTGCGCTGTTTTGGTTGGCGGTTTGCTCTTTTCAGGCCGCTTGGAGGCTTAGTTTCTGTAGAGAATCATGGACTCACTCAGGTCAAAAGAGACCTTCAAGGTTTTAGGTTAGATGTTAGGAAGAACTTCTTTACTGAAAGGGTTGTTAGACATTGGAACAGGCTGCCCAGGGAGGTGGTGGAGTCACCATCCATGGAGGTCTTTAAAAGACGTTTAGATGTAGAGCTTAGGGATATGGTTTAGTGGGGACTGTTGGGGTTAGGTCAGAGGTTGGACTCGATGATCTTGAGGTCTCTTCCAACCTAGAAATTCTGTGATTCTGTGATTCTGTCACCAAGTCCAACCATCCACCTGAGCTACCGAGTCCCATCAGCGAGCCCTGTCCCTTAGTGCCACGTCCCTGCACCTCTTAAAGACCTCCAGGGACACAAACTCCACCACGCTCTCTGTGAAGAAATTCTGCCTCGTATCCTAATCTGAACCTCCCCTGGCAGAACTGGAGACCGTGAATTGGAGGGTGAGCGTTAATTTGCTTGTGGTGTTCCAGGCAGAAGTTCTCTCCCGGGAACTGGACCCGTACATCCGCAACCTGGAGGGCAACGAGGGGCCTGGGGACGGGGGTGCCGCCCTCCACAACGAGCAGATGCGGCTCTGGCCCCTCATCAAGTACGTGCAAGTGACTCTTCCCGCGTCTGACTTCGTGCCTGAAGGTGTCGTCTTTGTGGACATCCCGGGGACGGGCGATTCCAACAAGAAGAGGGATGAAATGTGGAAAGAGGTGACTGGCAGGTGGGACCAGTGCGGGGGGGGTGGGGAGCCCTCTGGGCTTTTCTCGAGGGAGGCCGCAAAAAGACCAGGGGCTGGCGGCAAGGGAAAGAAGCCACAGCCGAGCAGGTAGGGGCTGCCACCACCATCTGTGTGCCAGTGCACGGGCACTGATGCAGCGCCTTCAGGCCTCAGCTCCCGGTTCGGTGTCCTCGGTGCTCCTGTGCCCCACCTGACTCTTCTTCTCTCCTCTCTTTCCCCCCAGAGCATCCTGCAGTGCACCTCCATTTGGGTCATCGCTGATGTTGAACGCGTTTATGGGGCCAGCGCACACGAAAACATGCTGAAAGAGGCGATTACAGCTTGCATGATTGGCAAGTGCAGCGATATCACCTTTGTGGTCACCAAGATGGATAAGATCAGCCGGGAGGAGTACCTGAGGTAAAGAACAGCTCCGTCCTTTCGTCAGGGTTGCAGGGAAGCCTTCGTGCCTCCATCAGAGCAGGCTGGATGCTGTTCACCCATGGCACTGCCAGGTCTCATTCATAGCGTGCCCTACCCACCCTGCCTATGGAAAATGGCATTCCACGTAACAAATCCTTCCCACTGATATTTTCGTTGTTTTTCCTATGCATTCAGGAGCCTTAGCACCCAGCCCTCTTTACAGCACAACCCCATCACCACACCTGCCTTTCCCAGGCTGATTTTGCCCCTTTGCTCTTCTGCCTCAGCTCCACGCTCCGCGCTGCCCCATCCCCTGTGCCTTTATTGCTGTCTTTCTGATCGAGGCAGGTCATCCGCTTCCTTTGGCATTTGTGCTGATGTCCCCCTGCCCAAAGGATTTGGGGGATTTGCCCTTTTTTACTGCCTGCTGCTGGGGATCCCAGCACATCTGAGGATTCAGAGTAATTCAGAGTAATTCAGAGGAGTCTGAAAGTACTGCCCTGTTCTGTAATAGCCCAAATTAAAGGATTAGAGCTCTTAGGCACTGACGTGTCCCTGGGTCTGCTGTAAGCCAGGAAACCCGGTGATGTTGCTGTCAGTATGGGCTGTCATTTTGCTGCCAGCTGCATGCTCTCGCTGAGGGACAAGCTTTAGGGTTCAGCTTTGCCATATCTACTTAAAGTCTTTTTTTTTTTTTCTTCTTTCATTTCCCAGTGACCATCCCAGTGCACCGGTAAGTACCTGCTGGCTGCTTTCAGTGGCCAAAAAACAAATTCCTTTTCTGATTGCATATTCTGACTGGTGGGGCCAGTGCATAGACTCCACCGGCATCCTGCAGGCTTGCTAGCAGCTTTGCCTCCGTGCAGGTGAAGCTTGGTGGTTTTGGGAATATTCTCATAACACTCTCTATCATTTGCCATCCAGAAGGATCTAAGCACGCACGATGCCATTTTGGAGACAAAAAAGGACCTGAAAACAAAGAAGGCCAGAGCAATAAGGCTCAGGATGCAGGTATGGTATACGTCGTTATTTTGGTAACAAATGCATGTTACAGTGCTAATGCTTATGCACGTGCCTTTTCCCACAAAATAGATTTGCTTCCTTTTCTCTCCATTTGCCATGAAAAAAATAAATGGCAACATCTAACTTTCCCATCTAGGTAACATCTTGTGACGAGGTTTATCAAATTAGTGGGCACCTGGAAGAGAGGTGCTGGCCTGTGGCAGCTGCACCAGTGATCTTCTACATGTTGTTATAAGCCCTTCTGTCACTGACGAGCTTTAAATGCAGGTGTGGGCTGCGTGTCACCTCCTCCCTGCCCGATCTGTCCGTGGATGTGGCTGGCACCAGCACCCTTGCTCTTGGTTGCACCAGTACAAATACAGCGAGGTGTGAGGCAATTACATGGGCTCCTGCATCAGGGTTTGTCTGCAGGAGAAGGCTGGCCCGTGGCAGCACAACAGCCTTTAAAACATCGTTCAGCAAGGCCTTTGACACAGTCTCCCACAGTGTTCTCCTGGAGAAGGTGGCAGCCCATGGCTTGGACACACTCTGTGCTGGGATAGAAAGAGGCTGGACGGCCAGGCCCAGAGAGCGGTGGTGAACGGAGTGAAATCCAGCTGGCGGCTGGTCATGAGTGGTGTTCCCCAGGGGTTGGTGTTGGGGCCCATCCTCTTTAATGTCTTTATTGATGATTTGGACGAGGGAATTGAATGCCTCCTCACTAAGTCTGCAGATGACACCAAGCTGGGGGGAAGCGTCAATCTGCCGGAGGGTCGGAAGGCCCTGCAGAGGGACCTGGACAGGATGGATCGATGGGCAGAGGCCAAGGGGATGAGGTTCCACATGGTTATATGCCTGGTCCTACACTTTGGCCACAACCACCCCATGCAGTGCTAGGACTGGGGCAGAGTGGCTGGAAAGCTGTGCGGAGGAAAAGGATCTGGGGGTGTTGGTCGATGCTCACTTGAACACGAGCCAGCAGTGTGCCCAGGGGGCCAAGAAGGCCAAGGGCATCCTGGTTGTGTCAGGAGCAGTGCAGCCAGCAGGGCCAGGGAGGAGATCGTCCCCCTGGGCTCTGCTCTGGTGAGGCCAAACCTCGAGTGCTGGGTTCAGCTTTGGGCCCCTCGCTACCAGAAGGACATCGAAGCCCTGGAGCGTGGCCAGAGCAGGGCTACGAAGCTGGTGGAGAGCCTGGAGCACAAAGCCTGTGGGGGGCGGCTGAGGGAACTGGGGGTGTTTGGTCTGGAGAAGAGGCCGACCCCCAGCTCCCCACACCTTCCTTTCAGGTAGCAGCAGAGAGCAATGAGCGCTGCCCTGAGCCTCCTCCGCTCCAGACTATCACTAGTGATAGGAGCAGAGGGAATGGCCTCGAGTTGCCCCAGGGGAGGTTCAGGTGGGAAATGAGGAGACATTTCTGCTCAGAAAGAGCAGTCAGGCACTGGGACGGGTTGCCCAGGGAGGTGGTGGAGTCCCCGTCCCTGGGGGTGTTCGAGGAGAGGTTGGACGTGGAGCTGAAGGCACAGGGCCCTGCGCTGCTTCAGGCAGCTGTTGCACGCTCACGTTGCACGCTCGTGTGTTTCAGAGGAGACTGCCCAGCGACACAGAGGTGCTGCAGAAGATGGACCTGGTGTTCACCGTCAGTGCCAAGGAGTACTGGAACCCCACGGTCCTCACGAACGAGGAGACAGGTGAAGGGTTGGCCGCGTGCTTGCTGCAAGCCCTGCTGCCTGTGCGCCGATTCCCATTCCTGGTGGGAAAGCAATAAAGGTCGCCTTCGTATTCTCTTTCAGAAATCTCCATGCTAAGGGACCAAATCAGGAAGCTCTGCCTGAACATGAAGAGAAATCAGCTGCAAGAGCGCATGAAGGAGATCCTTGTCATCTTCTCCCTGGTGGACGTTTTCCACACCGTGCAGCTGAACCCGGTACGTGTGGCTGCAGCCCCTGCACGCTGCCACCATCCCGTTCCTTCTGGGGCTGTGGGGCCGGGTAGCCAGCCTCATCCTTCTCAGGAAACAAATGCAGAGCTGCTCTTGCTATCCTGAAGTGACCTAAATAGGGCTTTGCTGCCCGCATGGAGGAATTCAGCAGTGCCAGGAGGAGAGGAGCATCCCTGGAGCATGGAAGGCCCTTTTTGCCTGGTTCACGCGGCTGTGAAGCTGCACCAAGGCCAAGGCCTGCATCCAAACCCATTTTCTGACTAGCCACTTGGCTCTCTTTGGAAAGGATGGAAAAGCAAGAAAGCTGCAGAGGCTGAGCAATCTTTGCCAGCCCTGTAGCCCCATTACCTGCTATCACCTCATCTTCCTCAACTTCTTGGCCCTCTCACGTGGTGCCAGTGAGAGGCAGGCTCTAGCTTCCCCCTCCGCGGTCTTGGCTTAAATTTGAGCTGCTCAGGATGCTCCAGGGAGGACAGTTCTGGAGTGTGCTGGCCTTGCACTCAGCAGCTTTGTCAAGGTTTGTGCCGTCCCACTTTTCCAGGGTCCAACCCCGCAGCAGGACAGGCTCAACGCGTTTGTGTCAACGAAGATCCAGAAGCTGAAGATGACGGCTCAGAGCATTTTTGACCAGATGGATTCGCTTCTTATCAATGGGGTGAAGTCTGCCCAAAATTCATACAAGAAGAAAATTGAAAATATCTTTGCGGTGAGTGGCGCAGGTCTGCTCCACGCTCGGAGGCTGGGTAGGATTATTTCATTTTCTGTCTTGCAATAGCCATCAACATCAGCTGAGTTTCACCCATTAATCACTGACAGGTGCTTTGAGGTCTGTGGCTAAGAGACAGGGTAAGTTCTTGCTGCTGCTCAGTGTTACTTTAGCTTGGAAATGAGAGCTTGATTCTAGGGAAAAAACAAACAAACAAAACCCACCACAGACGTTTGTGTTAAGGATATGCTGTGCCTAACGCAGGTGGAGAAACGCCTGCCCACGTTGCTCCGTGCCATCAGGACTGGCCAAGTCTTGGGAAGTGCACTGTGTAGGGACAGTGGTGAGCCGGCCATGCCATGGGCCAGCTCCCCAGAGCCCACCGGGTCCTCCTGCCAAGCAGCAAGTCCTTCTAGGACTGGTTCCTCAGCAGGACTCCTGGACAGAGTCAGACTATTACAATTCCGGGCCCAGGGCCCAGGAAGCACATTATGCCCCTACAGCTGCACGCTCATCCTGCAGAGACCTTTTTTCCTTGATAGAGGGGGGACACCAAGTGATGGTGTGTTTCTAAACAGCCGAAATGAGCGTCTTCCAGGCTTAGACCCCAACCCAGCTCTGCCGTCTTTAGAGCTATCCACCCTGAGCGAACACAGGCACGTTGCAGGAGGCACCAAAGGCTACAAGAGGACATCGTTTAATTCCCGCTTTTGTCTCACTGTGACATTTGCTACCGGTAGTTTAAGCAGCTCTGAAATTACAGGTGAAGGACTTGGTCCTGGGAGCAGCACTGCTGCTGGTGGCTCTGCTCACTCTTGCTGCGTTCTTCCTCCTGCAGATAGGCGAGAAGTCCAAAGGCTTCCACAGGACCCTGAAAGCTGTGTGCAGGAGGAACGGGGTGTACGTGTCCCGCGTCTTCAACCGCATAAACATCAACAAAAGCCTGGCTGAGCCCATCTACACAGGAATTGAAATGACGTTTGCAAACATATTCAGGTGAGAGCGGTGGGCAAGCAGGAACCAAGCCACATTTTCTTGGAAACTCCAAGAAAAGGGTTCTCCTACACAACTACAAACTCCTACAAAAGAGTTCGCTGCCATCTGCAGGCAACCTCGTCTGGGAAGCACTCGGGTCTTTATCTCTTCCTCCCTCAAAAAGCTAAGCTAGCATTACGTTGACTACTCACGGAGGCAAACTAAGCATGCCCAACTGCAGTTCATTTACTTAGGCAAAGCTTCTAATTGACTAACCTGTCTCAGCAACTTCCACATCTCTCTCCCAGTCGCGACTGATCTCCTACTGATCTTGGGCTCCTGAGTGGAGCCAGGAGTGGGACTCGATGACCCTTGTAGGTCCCTTCCAAGTGGGGATATTCTGTGATTCCCCACAGCCCCATGCGGTACTGATGTACCACATTAACAGTTCAATAGAGAAATTAAGTGGCATTTGCAGCTCCATCCCTTTCTGCCCTGTGTTTCACATGGGTTCAGGCATAATAAAAAAGAAAATGAATACCTTGCTATTTCCCAGTCCCCAGAGAAGAGGGAGCCAGCCAGATAGCCCAGGTAGCGAGGACATCCCTGCGCTGGAGTTGGAAGCCTTGTGTCTTCTGATAAGAGAAGCTCACCTTGGCTGGCAACGTGCAGAGAATAAGTGAGGCGGGGGAAGCCCATGGGTCTAACAGTTTTGGGGTCCCACCCACACAGAAAACAGAGGCTCACGAGGACCAGTCTGCAGGCTGCCATCAATGAGTTCAGCACGGAGGTAAAAGGCGAATTCATGGCGTTTGCGAGGGACACGAATATAAATGAGTCCAAGCTCCATTTCCTCATACAAGAGGTGAGTGTGAAACAGGGAAAACCCAATGAGATATCCCTGTGTAGCTGGCACAGCCCTGGGAGTGGGCGCCAGCCCCTTGGCAGGAGCTCGGGGGGTACAGCACGCGGAAAAGTCTGACGTGCGTCGTGTCAGCAGCTTTGGCTGGGGGTCTGGTGCAACCCCTGATGACCAGTAGCTGCTATTCAGCGTCGGGGGCAGCAGGATTGTTTTTAATGCTGAGCCACAGGCAGCTCGCACTTCGTCCTTGGGGTATCATTAGATGGTTTGGTGGATGCTCTGCTAGAAGCTTGTAAAGGAGAACTCCAGGTGACCAGGCGCAACGGATCTGGTCCGTGTAAGGGCTGGGGAGAGCCCTGGTGTGCTCCACCTGCTCCCCACCTCGGAGCATTTCTTTGTTCTGCTGGTGAACGGGGGGTTGGAGGTGCTGGGAAATGCTCTGCCCTGATTCCTGCAGACCGACATCATCACGAGAGTTCTCGAAAGAGAAATTCTTCTGAAGAAGAAGGCCATCTATGAGTCCCTTGAGCTGTCCATCCAAAGCACCCTAATGCCGTATTACCGAGGTAAGGCTGCTTTTCCAGCTAATTCTGTAGCTGACGCTGTGAGTTCGATGCCTGGCCCTGGGGCACATTCTCCCAGCTTGTGTGTGGAGTCTGCAGAAGGCTTTGTTCTCACTGGCTGAAGGAGGCTGAGTAAATTTGTGCCTTCGAGTCCAGCGGGTCACAGTCTTCTTAACCAGGGAAGAAAACGTTCGAGTTCCAAACCCTCCTGCATAAATTCCTTGTCATTTTGATGCCATTGCTGCCTCCCGTGATGGGACCCACCACACTTTGTGTGGATCAAACGAAGGCTGTTCCTCCCTGGGAAGGAGATAGCAGCCCCTGGGGCTGGGGAGGGGAGACCTTGCCAGAGGGTACTGGAGGGGAACTCCGCCTGGGTCTGGGCAAGGCCTGGAGGGCTGTGGAAGGAGGCAGTCTGAAGGTTTTGCTGTTGGCTAAAGGAATTCTTTAGGATGGCAAAAGTCGCCTGGGAAGAGGACTGGGAGGTAGAAGTGTGCCAGCAGCAGGTTCGTGGGCAGCACGGCCTCAGCGTGAGCTTTGCACCCAAAGACCACCCCAGCTCGTCTGCCCACGCCTGCTGCGGGCTCCTGACAGCAGCCTGATGTTTCCCACCTCTGCCCAACAGAGGCTGAGAAGATAAGAGGGAAGGACACGTACAAGCAGATAAAAAGCATGCTGACACAGAGCATCGAGGTGGAGGTACGGCAGGCGATGTTCGAGAAAGCGAAGGAGAGGATGATGAGCCAGTTCCAGGAGCTGACGGTGAGTCACGCTGCCAAAATTGCTGCTGGAACTGCAAAAACTGTTGTTGGAGATCCAAGGCTGGGTTAGCAGAAATTGTGACAGGCAGCTAAAGGCTGGACGAGGCGCTGCCGCCCTCCGCGCAGACCAGTGGGCGCTGCAGAGCGCTTGTGATGCTCCGGGGGATTTTATGGATCCTGCGGGATGTTGTGACGGTTTGAGGCGAGATGCGGGTTGTTCTGCAACGTTACCAGTGTGAGAGCTGTCAGAAGTTCTGGTGAAAAAATCTTTATCAGCTTCAGCTGCCTGGACTTGCTCCAGCCTGACCTTTGCAGTGGCTCAGCATAGCACTTCAAGTCTCTTTCTGTCCTGAGAAAGAAACAAAACAGAAACAAAAACAGAAACAAAAACAAAACCAAACAAAAAACCAAAAACCATCAAACTGGACTTTGGTTTGGCTTCACTTCCCTAGTTATCCCCAGAACCAGCTTTGACCTCTTAGTAAACAAAAAAATTTAGTTTTTTAGGTGGGGATTTCCTACTTCGGTCCCTTCGTCTCCAGATTTCTGACTTCCTATGAACTCTCCTCTACCTCATCCCAGGCCACTCAGACTCATTCACGTGGGTTGAAACCCGACGGATTCAGACCGCGGTCACGCACAGCATGATTCATCACAGTTATCTGAGGGAATTTCCTTTCTGCTGGCCAAAGATCTGGCACGCTGGCTTGAGCAGAGGCAATGGGCACCTAGGGGGGGTGCGGGCTCCCCTCACCGACTCCTCAGCTGCTTTGGGTATTGCAGGTCAGGTTCTTGCTTCCCCAGCAAGATTTTTGGCAATGCCAGTGCCAAAGCTGCCATCACCGGCGTCACAGCCTTGGCCATCCCAGCAGATCCCAGTGCACCCCCGGAGCTCGAGGGCTTCAGAGCGCGGTGCTGCAGCAGACTTTGTGTAAGGAGGCCTCCAGCGCAGCTTCTCTCCGCAAACAACATCAGAGCGATGCTGTCGCCCTCTCTGATTGCAGGAGCAGATGAGCACGAAGCTCAGCAAGGATTTCCTCAGCATGCTCAGCGTCATCTTCAGCCAGTGTGACACACCGGTCAGCGTGCTGCCGGGTACGGGCTGAGCTCTCCTCTCCGGGGCGTGTGTGGTGGGTGGGTGGGAGAGGGCTTGGGGCAGATTTGGGGAGCTGTGTGTCCTAAAACAGCTGGGGTCTGCAGGTCCCGAGCTTACTTGCATGTTTGCATTCATTTGTACTTAATCATATTATCATTTTATTCCCATTCTGTAAAAAAAAAAAAAAAGCCAACGAAGTCTGTCTCATTTTGCTTTTCTCCTTGCAGATCTGCAGGAAGAATGCCAAGAAATCCTGGATATGCTGAAAAACTTGTGACAGCCTGGCTGACCAAAAAGGCCGGCGCAAAGAGGCTTTCTTTACATTTTGAGCATTTTTTATTTTTTTGCTTTTATTTTTTATTTTTTTGCTTTTAATCAGTCAGCTCATTGCTTTGCTATGGTGACCAGCTTGAAGTAGAAATTTTAAAGATGCCAGGGGTTAGACTGAGCAGCTTGAACACAGGCTCATGAGGACCCAGAACGGAGTGGGTCCCTTGGGGGTCCGGTGTCACATCCCTCCTGCAGGGGCTTTTCCCCTTGCCGGCCTTTTCCAGCGAGCCCTGGAGGTGCAACCGTGAGACCTCGGTTGCTTTCTTGAACATGTTCAAGGAAACAGGACAACAGATGATTAGTTTGATTGCACTGCTACAAAAAACATATAATTTATGCGTGGTTTTTATAATCTTTTCATAAAAGTAAATCCCTTTCTACTATGCATATCAGTTCTCAAGTGTAAGCCAGCAGGGTAAGACACCCATGTGTGAATTAAAGCCGGAACCATCCCCAGAGAAATTGGTAGTGTGGCTTGTAAGCAGCAAAAGCCACAGAAGCGCAAATCTGCTGGAAACGGTTTACATGAAATCTAATAAAATACAAACCTTTTTGGGTTCAGTGTGGCCGATACTTTTTCCAAATGCCAAAGAAGTAACCGGGCTGCTCGGCTGGGTGCTTGAGGTTGAGGAGAAACCTCAAAAACACTCTCCCAAAACTGCCTTTCTCTGCTGCAGCTGCAGTTTTGTCCCCACCTTGCATCCCCCGAGGAGCGATGGCAGTGGGCCCACACCAGTCCTGGTGGGGTGCTTGGTGGGGTGGCTGCAAGGGGATGGCAAAGTGGGGACCCTGCAGCTTTGTGCCCCGAGGCAGGGCACAGTGGCACAGCACACAGCGCGTGGCAGGGCCGGAGGGTGCGTGGCAGGGCCATGGTGCAGTGCCATAATGCATGGCAGTGCCATAAAATGTGGCTGTGCCATAAAATGTGGCAGTGCCATCGCATGGGGTGCTGCTGTAACACTTGGCAGGGCCATAGCGCAGTGCCATAACTCATGGCAGTGCCACAAAATGTGGCTGTGCCATAAAATGTGGCAGTGCCAAAGCACTTGGCAGTGCCACGGCCCAGGGCAGTGCCATAGCACAGTGCCACAGCCTGGAGCAATGCCAAAGCACAGTGCCACAGCCCAGGACAGTCCCACAGCACAGCGCCACAACCCGGAGCAGTGCCACAGCCCCCAGCCGTGCGCCCCCAGCCCCTGCTGACCCCCAGCCCCCCCCAAACCCTGCCTTCCCCCCTCCCCAAAGCCCGTCCCGGGCTCCCCCTCCCCTCTCCTCCCTCCCCGGGGCGGGGACGACCCCGCGGGGGCGTGCGGAGCCCGGCGCCCCCCCTCTCCCCTCCCGCCCCCCTCCGACAAAAAGCTCCCGGCCCCGCAGCTTCAGGCTCCAGCTCCGCCGCCTCCCGCAGCCGCTGCTCGGTCTCGGGGGGGCACCCATGGGGGGCTGCCGGGGGGAGCTCGGGGCCGCCCCGCCTGGGGCTGGGGGGTCCTCGCCCGTCCCCGACACCGCCGCGCAGCGCCGGGCTTGAGAGGGGCTGCGGGGGGGCTGCGGGGCTCGGCCCCCGGTGAGTCGCGGGGAGAAGCGGTGGGGATGGGCTTGGGGGGGGGGGGG
>CM030751.1:118748619-118766599 GCA_018104995.1 Cairina moschata | reverse complement strand
GCTCATGCTGCGAGCTGGGCTCTCCTTCTTGTGCACCAGCACCCGCAGCAACGAATGGGCTGGATGGAGGTGGGGGGTGGCTGCCCCCGAGCTTTCCCCGTCCCAGGGTCCCCACGGGCACTGGGAGGGACTGGGGGGGCCTCAGCCCTGCCCCCTGCTCATGTGCTTGGCTGCCTGGCGCTCGCAGAAGCAGATCCCCAGGAAGCTGGAGGAGGACTTTTCCAGCGTTCTCGGCTTGGTCTTTTGCCCGTGGGACCAGCTGGACGGCAAGCTGCCAGGTATGGCCGCGAGCACGGCTTTGGGGCTGTTCGTGCAGGTCCTGCACTCCTTCCTCCCCGTTTTGGGGGTGCGAGAGGGTGGCTGACAGGGTGAGGAGGGGCTGCAGGCCCAGCCATGAGGAACTTTCCTTGCGTTCCCTTGGGCATCAGAGGAAGACGCTGCAGGCCAGCAGGGTGCCCACATCCCGGCTGTGGCTTTGCCCCACAGCAGCTCCCATGCGAGTTGCTCTTCTCTCGCTGTGCTTCAGTCCCCACATCCATAACGTTGGTGTGGGCACGTGTTTGGTGATGAGGATAAATAAATACCGCCTGGCTTCCCAGGGGGATTTCCCTGGGGGAATCTCCCCCCTTCCCCAGAGCAGGCGAGGCAGGGGCAGGCTTCCCAGGACCAAGGGGCAGATGTCCAGCCCGCTCTAACTGGCTCCTCTGTTTTGCAGACTTGCAGAGAGAATTTTTCACCATCATCAACATTCACAAGGCCCTGCAATCAGCCAAAGTCGCTTAGAGAGCCGCGGGAATTGTCTCCGACGACGTGGTTTTATTATTCACGTTGGTGGCTTGTTCTTGTAATAAATGGCTAAGTCCCAAATAGGGTTACAATCAAAGTTTACAATTTATTAAGGGAATAGAGGCAAGCAAACAGCTCTGGGTGGCGCACCCAGAGCTGCTCCACCAAGACGCACACCAGTTACATCAAGCAGCTGATTTTTATGCTCCTAGGCTAATACATATTCATTACTACTACTAAAAAAAACAGGGTTATTATAATTAGCTTCCAGGATCCAAACCCTCCTACTGGCGCATGCGCATCAGTCTCCGGTGCTCCCTCTGGGGGTCTCTGGGGGTCTCTCGTGCTGAAGGCTCGTAGTCTTCCTCCCTCTTGTCCTTCTCCTTTGTCCAACTTGGCTGGATGTCAGAGCCTTGTGCAGCGTCCCCTGCAAGCTTTGTCTTTTAGTTGTCCTTCAGCTTTCCCCTTCTCCTTAATCTCCTGGCCACATATCAGAGACCTGCATAGCGTCCCATGCAACAGTCACAATAGGTAGCAGTTATTCTGAACTCCCTTTGTTCTTATCCCCTATTGACACGAATTGCTGGACCATTCCCTTGCAAGGTACAAGAACTATATACATTAACCACTCTGTTCTTCTTAGACCTGTGGTTATACAGGGTATGTAAGACGGAAATCCCATTTCATCATACCCTAGCATTGTTCCATACGGACACGAATCAGATGAACACATTTCACATTCTCTTTACTCTGTGGCTTCATGGGAAATCAGCTCTGGTGACTTTTTTTCCTCTTATAAAAGCATTTCTGAGATATTTTGTATGCATTTTATGGTACCATTTAAGTAAGAGACCCGGGCAGTGCCCCTGCCCTGCATGCCGTGCCATGTTCCACACCCGAGGGGGCTCCAGCTCTGCCTCCTCGTGGTGCTGGCAGCCCGGACCGTGGAAGTGATGCTCTCCTGGGAGAAGCAGGACCACGGTGCCTGTGTCTGTGATGAGGTTCTTGAGGTTTCACTGGATGCTGTGCCTCTGGGCACTTCGTGCACGTGGAGATACGTGTGTGTGTTTCACTCCGCCACCCGGTGTGCCTACACCCCAAACGAAGCCCGACTGTACCGACGAGGCTTTTATCTCTTCTGATATTTTGCTAATACAATAAAAATGTTCAGAACAGACTTGAGCATACTTAGCGTGCTCCTACCAAACCATGCCTGGGCTAGAAAAGCCATGCCACAGGTTGCCCAGAGGAGCCGTGGGTGCCCCATCCCTGGAGGTGTTCAAGGCCAGGCTGGATGGGGCTTTGGGCAACCCGATCTGGTGGGTGGTGTCCCTGCCCTTGGGTGATCTTCGAGGTCCTTTCCATCCCAAGCCATTCTGTGAGAAGCAGCAGGGAGAGCTGGGCTCCTTCGGCTGGAGGCAGAGGTGGCTCTGCCACCACTTCGGGGGGGCTCAGCGGGAGGACAGAGCCCTCACCTCCTCCGAGGTCTCCACGGAAGGCCCGGGGCTGGCTCCAAACTCCAACCAGAAATAAAAGAAACCCTTCCCATGAGAGTCATAGAATCACCAGATTGTAGAATAGCTTGGGCTGGCAGGGACCTCGAAGCCCCTCCAGTGCCACCCGTGCCATGGCAGGGACACCTCCCAGCAGCCCAGGCTGCCCCCAGCCCCATCCAGCCTGGCCTTGGGCACCCCCAGTGCTGGGGCACCCCCAGCTTCTCTGGCAAAACATAGACGAAGGCGAGAAGAAAAAATTCCCTTTTGGGGAGCATTTAGTAGTGAGGACGGCGTTTTTATGGCGCAGGAGCCTAGGAAAAGCTCACAGGAGATGGAGAGATCTGGATGGAGCCTTGAGGGAAAACTAAGCGGGGAGGACAGGCATGAGAAAGCAAAGACAGGAAAAATCTGTGCAAAAGCCTTTGTGGAAAGCCCTCGCCGGGGGCTTTCTGCTTCTAGCTTTAAGGCCTGGAGGCGGCAGGATGAGGCCACGGGCACCGCTGCACCGTGACACCGGGCTCTGTCATCTGCCAGCCGAGGAGCCCCGGGGCTGCTTGCAGGCTGCGACAGGCCGGGTGAGCCACCCGGCTCCAGGAAAAGGAGCAAAAAACACACTCCAGGGTACAAGGGTGTGAGCAGGGGGACGGGCACGGAGACGTGACCCACGCAGAGAGGAGCCGGGGGCACGAGGAAGCTGGCGGGGAGCCAACGAGGAAGAGGGTGGTAGGGGCAGGACCCGTGCAGCAGCTTTCATTTCACCATTTATACGCAGCGGCAGGAGAAGCCAAAGCACCAAGCTCTGGCTTGTGATTTCTTTTACTTATTTTATTTTTTTTTCTGGGAGAAACGTTAGCTTTCCGATAGCTCTGTGGACAAGCCCGTGGCAGCTTCCTCCCTGCCCAAACACAGCCAGATTTCGGAAGTTTTCCCGGAGCACAGGTGAGAAAAGCTGCCTGCAGTGGGTGCTGGCCGTGCCCGCCCCTGGGTGCTGGCCGTGCGCGGTGCCGGCTGGAGTTGGTCTCAATTAGTCTGATTGGGGTCGCAAGAGTCACGGAGGCAAACGCTGGGGGCGAAGCAGGGGCTGCGGGTTGGTGGGGCACTGGCGGTGAGGGGAGGATGTGATCAATGACCTTGCTGGGACAGCTGGCTGCCTGCTGCGGGTCGCACATCGGCGGGTTGATGATTAACCTGCCCCAACGCCGCAGACGAGCGCGTGGGGTTTCTTCTTCGAAACCCAGGGCGACCTCTGTACAAGCCCCGGGCAGCTTTAATCCAGCCCGGTTTTAATTTCTGCGCTCCGGTGGCAAGGAGGCACCTGGGGAGCGTCTTTCGGGCCGGTGGCAGTGCTGCAAAGCTCTCGTGCAGGCTGTGAGCAGGTGCTGGGCCAGCCCCGAGCTGCCCTTTTGGCAGGGCAGCGCGCATCAGGAAGCGGCACGTGCCAGCACCAGCCACTACCCCGGGTCGTGCAGGGGCGTGGGTGGCACGAAGCAGGCGGCAAACTTCAAAATCGTGTCCTTTTCACTTCCCCAAGTAGTCCTTGGAGTACAGAAGCGGTCGTAGCCAGGTCAGCTTGCTCGTGGAAAGCAGGAGCGACGGGGCACTGAGGCAGAGTTTGGCCGGGATTGACATGGCAAGGCGTCGCGGTGAGCCGCTGTCCCTGGCCTTCCCCTCCGCTCCTGCAGGCTTCTGCTGCCCTTCCCTCCCCGCTGCCAGCAGCTCACACCGAGCCGGCTTGCTTTCACTTGCTGAGGGTGAAGATTTCCGTCTTCAGCTAGATGCCAGGACCCAGGAAGCCGCAGTTTCTCTTTGAAGTGCGTTCCCCGCTCATCACAGGGGAGCAGGGCTGTGCAAAGGCGTCTTCACCCGAACGTAGTTCATTGTGGGGAGCTGGCTGTGTGGCAATGCTTCTTGCAAAGCCTGAAGCTTGACACTAGAAGAAAAAAAAAAAAAAGAAAAATAAAAACAAACAGCAGGAGTCAGAAACAAACAATATGCACAAAGACAAGTCCCCCGGCTGTAAGCAGGAAGTGAAAATATCCGAAAATGCCCTCAGGGCTCCCGACACCATTCCTGCACAAAAACCACAAGCTATTTTCACTGATTTTTACAAAAGCAGGGCCAGTTCTGCAGCTTTTCTGGGTAGCGCAAGGTGTAAAGCCTCCTACCTGCCTGTCGCTGCTGGGGGCAGAGATTCACATCCCTGCTGGGGCTGTGCGCAGAAAGCCGGTCAGGAAAAGATGCCAGAGGGGAAGGATTTGGGTTCCCACGCGCAGACACCACGTGTGAGGATCTCCTCTGGCCAGCAGCAGTGGTGGCCCCGGGCCACAGAGTTTTGGCAGCTGCTTGCCCTGGCAGGGATGTCTGCGGCAGGGTGGGTGGTCGCCGCCCAGATTTTAGGGCTTGGGTTTGTTCGGGTAATGATCAGGTGGCCAAACCTGCAGCTGGCTGATCCGACCTTCACCCTCACGCGCCACAGCACCCCGAATTCAGGCTGCGAGGGCTGATTCCTCTCGGTGTCAGGAATAGGTGAGGCTGTTTGCTCCGAGGCTTTGACACCTGGGGAGGCTGTGGTGCTAATAACGCCGATGTCCTTTCCCTGTGAAAAGGTGCAGAGAACAACCATGCAGCTGAGGTCGCCCAGAAGCGACCGCGGGATGCTTTCCAGCAGGAGGAAAGGGAGACGCTCAGGAAATGTGAGTAGGGGAAGCCCCCTGCCCGGTGGCACCAGAGCCATGCCTAAAACGCAGCGAGGTCTGCAGAGGGACCTGTGGTGGAAGGAGAGGCACGAGCAGGCTGCAGCTGCTCTGAGCATTGCCACGGCGGACCCAGACTCCCCAGGAGCAATCTCGGTGCTGCCCGAGGAGCCAGAGCACCCCAAAACGCTCCCCTCTGCCAGCAGCAGCTCGTTCTCGTTGCTTGGCACTGGGTACCTTCCCCACCGAACTGCGTTTGGTAGAAATAACGGGAATTTTGTAAATCATCCCAGCTCCCAGGGGTGCCAGCCTCCTCCTGGGGCTCACCGTGGGCTGCTGGGGCTGCTTCCTTTGGAGACCTACCTCCTCCTGCAGCCTGACCGTGCGACGCCTTTCCCTTCCAGATGAGAAGATGGAGGAGAGGGTCAGAAAAATCCTGACCGCCTCGTGTGACAAGATATCCCAACTCTTTCTTCTGAAGGACATGCCCGAGCACCTGGCTTATCTCCGGTGAGTGTGCGGCCAGAGAGACCCCCGCCAGCCTTGCTTTCCCCTGGGCAACGTGCCCCCGTCCTGGGGGCCAGCTCCTGGGCAGAAAATTCAAGCTGGGAATTGCCACCAAAGCTAGAGGGTGGAAGCAGGTTTTGCCGCGACAGCTTCCTGCTGTGAGGAGGATTCATCTTTTTTGGTTTTTTGCTGGCAGGGGTCAGGGAGGCGTTAGGGCTGAGCTCCAGAGCTGCTCCCACTTGGGCACGGGCTCGCCAGGGCTTGGGGCAGGCGAATGAGGGACGGGGAGGGACGGTGGAGAGCACGGTCTGTGCTGTGGGAACAAGCCCTTTGGGGGGAGATACTGCAGCTGGCAAGGCGAAAACTCCCCTGGAATTTGAACCTGCTGCGGTGGAATCCGCCTTGTTCCTACCTCTGTTCTCCCAGGGACCGCATCACGACCCTCAACTCCAAGCTCGCCTTCGAGCCCATCTACATCGGGCTCTTCGGGAGCAGCGGCGCGGGGAAGAGCACCCTGCTCAACACCATCCTCCACAAGCGCTTCTTCCTCCCGGTGTCAGGGACACGCGCCTGCACCTCCTGCCAGGTTCAGATCAGCACCAGCAGCAAAAGAGAGTACGGAGCCAAGATTTTTCTCCTCTCCAGCGAGGTACGGCTGGGGCCCTGCTGTGGAAGGGAGCCAAGGAGCAGCTCCTGCCCCTTCTCGGGGCAGCCTGTGCATCGTGGGGGTCTGCAGGAGGTTCCTGCAGCCCATTTTATGGGCCGTCTGGGGAAACCCAAGGGAAGACCAGGGAAGCCAGTAGCTTTCTCCTCTCTGCTCCTTCCCGGAGTGAAGTCTCCGGCCGCTCTGGTGGTTGGGAGCCCTCGTGCTGCCGCTTCCCGCTGCTCATCACAGCTGCGGCTGCTCCTGCCCCAGCGAGCTGCTGAGCACCGTGCTCCTCTCTCCACCGTGGCAGGAGTGGATGGACGAGGTGAGGAGCCTGCTCGCCTTCCTGGAGACAGACAGGGAGGCTGATGAGAGTGACAGCGACAGAGATCACGCCGTTCGAGCGCTGCAGGCTGTCTACGGGGAAGGAGCAGAGAACAGGACTTATGATGACCTGGTGAAAGCCAAGCCTGCCATCACTATTCCCCACTCCAGAGTCATTGATCTGAAAACGGCAGAGGTGAGAACGTGGCAGCTCTCCAGGGCTGCCCATCCCTCTTCCCGCTGCAGCTGCAGCCCCAGCGCTGCACAAACCTCCTCGGAAGCACCCAGCGCTTTGTCCCGGTGCTGGGGCCGTTGCTTGCAGAGGAAAGTGGTTGCTTGCACACAGCTACTCGCAGCTTCTCTGCCAGGCATCGCTTGCGGCTGTGCCATCTGCTGGGGCATCGTGGTCGGCGTGTTTATTTGCCACGGTACTTCTCCGTGCACACACGACACTTCATTGCCGGTGTGCCCCTTGCGCAGCTTCTTGCGCTGTTTTGGTTGGCAGTTTGCTCTTTTCAGGCCGCTTGGAGGCTTAGTTTCTGTAGAGAATCATGGACTCACCCAGGTCAAAAGAGACCTTCAAGGTTTTAGGTTGGATATTAGGAAGAACTTCTTTACCGAGAGGGTTGTTAGGCACTGGAACAGGCTGCCCAGGGAGGTGGTGGAGTCACCATCCATGGAGGTCTTTAAAAGATGTTTAGATGTAGAGCTTAGGGATATGGTTTAGTGGGGACTGTTGGGGTTAGGTTAGAGGTTGGACTCGATGATCTTGAGGTCTCTTCCAACCTAGAAATTCTGTGATTCTGTGATTCTGTCACCAAGTCCAACCATCCACCCGAGCTACCGAGTCCCATCAGCGAGCCCTGTCCCTTAGTGCCACGTCCCTGCACCTCTTAAAGACCTCCAGGGACACAAACTCCACCACGCTCTCTGTGAAGAAATTCTGCCTCGTATCCTAATCTGAACCTCCCCTGGCAGAACTGGAGACCGTGAATTGGAGGGTGAGCGTTAATCTGCTTGTGGTGTTCCAGGCAGAAGTTCTCTCCCGGGAACTGGACCCGTACATCCGCAACCTGGAGGGCAACGAGGGGCCTGGGGACGGGGGTGCCGCCCTCCACAACGAGCAGATGCGGCTCTGGCCCCTCATCAAGTACGTGCAAGTGACTCTTCCCGCGTCTGACTTCGTGCCTGAAGGTGTCGTCTTTGTGGACATCCCGGGGACGGGCGATTCCAACAAGAAGAGGGATGAAATGTGGAAAGAGGTGACTGGCAGGTGGGACCAGTGCGGGGGGGGTGGGGAGCCCTCTGGGCTTTTCTCGAGGGAGGCTGCAAAAAGACCAGGGGCTGGCGGCAAGGGAAAGAAGCCACAGCCGAGCAGGTAGGGGCTGCCACCACCATCTGTGTGCCAGTGCACGGGCACTGATGCAGCGCCTTCAGGCCTCAGCTCCCGGTTCGGTGTCCTCGGTGCTCCTGTGCCCCACTTGACTCTTCTCCTCTCCTCTCTTTCCCCCCAGAGCATCCTGCAGTGCACCTCCATTTGGGTCATCGCTGATGTTGAACGCGTTTATGGGGCCAGCGCACACGAAAACATGCTGAAAGAGGCGATTACAGCTTGCATGATTGGCAAGTGCAGCGATATCACCTTTGTGGTCACCAAGATGGATAAGATCAGCCGGGAGGAGTACCTGAGGTAAAGAACAGCTCCGTCCTTTCGTCAGGGTTGCAGGGAAGCCTTCGTGCCTCCATCAGAGCAGGCTGGATGCTGTTCACCCATGGCACTGCCAGGTCTCATTCATAGCGTGCCCTACCCACCCTGCGTATGGAAAATGGCATTCCACGTAACAAATCCTTCCCACTGATATTTTCGTTCTTTTTCCTATGCATTCAGGAGCCTTAGCACCCAGCCCTCTTTACAGCACAACCCCATCACCACGCCTGCCTTTCCCAGGCTGATTTTGCCCCTTTGCTCTTCTGCCTCAGCTCCACGCTCAGCGCTGCCCCATCCCCTGTGCCTTTATTGCTGTCTTTCTGATCGAGGCAGGTCATCCGCTTCCTTTGGCATTTGTGCTGATGTCCCCCTGCCCAAAGGATTTGGGGGATTTGCCCTTTTTTACTGCCTGCTGCTGGGGATCCCAGCACATCTGAGGATTCAGAGTAATTCAGAGTAATTCAGAGGAGTCTGAAAGTACTGCCCTGTTCTGTAATAGCCCAAATAAAAGGATTAGAGCTCTTAGGCACTGACGTGTCCCTGGGTCTGCTGTAAGCTAGGAAACCCGGTGATGTTGCTGTCAGTATGGGCTGTCATTTTGCTGCCAGCTGCATGCTCTCGCTGAGGGACAAGCTTTAGGGTTCAGCTTTGCCATATCTACTTAAAGTCTTTATTTTTTTTCTTCTTTCATTTCCCAGTGACCATCCCAGTGCACCGGTAAGTACCTGCTGGCTGCCTTCAGTGGCCAAAAAACAAATTCCTTTTCTGATTGCATATTCTGACTGGTGGGGCCAGTGCATAGACTCCACCGGCATCCTGCAGGCTTGCTAGCAGCTTTGCCTCCGTGCAGGTGAAGCTCGGTGGTTTTGGGAATATTCTCATAACACTCTCTATCATTTGCCATCCAGAAGGATCTAAGCACGCACGATGCCATTTTGGAGACAAAAAAAGACCTGAAAACAAAGAAGGCCAGAGCAATAAGGCTCAGGATGCAGGTATGGTATACCTCGTTATTTTGGTAACAAATGCATGTTACAGTGCTAATGCTTATGCACGTGCCTTTTCCCACAAAATAGATTTGCTTCCTTTTCTCTCCATTTGCCATGAAAAAAATAAATGGCAACATCTAACTTTCCCATCTAGGTAACATCTTGTGACGAGGTTTATCAAATTAGTGGGCACCTGGAAGAGAGGTGCTGGCCTGTGGCAGCTGCACCAGTGATCTTCTACATGTTGTTATAAGCCCTTCTGTCACTGACGAGCTTTAAATGCAGGTGTGGGCTGCGTGTCACCTCCTCCCTGCCCGATCTGTCCGTGGATGTGGCTGGCACCAGCACCCTTGCTCTTGGTTGCACCAGTACAAATACAGCGAGGTGTGAGGCAATTACATGGGCTCCTGCATCAGGGTTTGTCTGCAGGAGAAGGCTGGCCCGTGGCAGCACAACAGCCTTTAAAACATCGTTCAGCAAGGCCTTTGACACAGTCTCCCACAGTGTTCTCCTGGAGAAGGTGGCAGCCCATGGCTTGGACACGCTCTGTGCTGGGATAGAAAGAGGCTGGACGCCCAGGCCCAGAGAGCAGTGGTGAACGGAGTGAAATCCAGCTGGCGGCTGGTCATGAGTGGTGTTCCCCAGGGGTTGGTGTTGGGGCCCATCCTCTTTCATGTCTTTATTGATGATTTGGACGAGGGAATTGAATGCCTCCTCACTAAGTCTGCAGATGACACCAAGCTGGGGGGAAGCGTCAATCTGCCGGAGGGTCGGAAGGCCCTGCAGAGGGACCTGGACAGGATGGATCGATGGGCGGAGGCCAAGGGGATGAGGTTCCACATGGTTATATGCCTGGTCCTACACTTTGGCCACAACCACCCCATGCAGTGCTAGGACTGGGGCAGAGTGGCTGGAAAGCTGTGCGGAGGAAAAGGATCTGGGGGTGTTGGTCGATGCTCACTTGAACACGAGCCAGCAGTGTGCCCAGGGGGCCAAGAAGGCCAAGGGCATCCTGGTTGTGCCAGGAGCAGTGCAGCCAGCAGGGCCAGGGAGGAGATCGTCCCCCTGGGCTCTGCTCTGGTGAGGCCGCACCTCAAGTGCTGGGTTCAGCTTTGGGCCCCTCGCTACCAGAAGGACATCGAAGCCCTGGAGCATGGCCAGAGCAGGGCTACGAAGCTGGTGGAGAGCCTGGAGCACAAAGCCTGCGGGGGCGGCTGAGGGAACTGGGGGTGTTTGGTCTGGAGAAGAGGCCGACCCCCAGCTCCCCACACCTTCCTTTCAGGTAGCAGCAGAGAGCAATGAGCTCTGCCCTGAGCCTCCTCCGCTCCAGACTATCACTAGTGATAGGAGCAGAGGGAATGGCCTCGAGTTGCCCCAGGGGAGGTTCAGGTGGGAAATGAGGAGACATTTCTGCTCAGAAGGAGCAGTCAGGCACTGGGACGGGTTGCCCGGGGAGGTGGTGGAGTCCCCGTCCCTGGGGGTGTTCGAGGAGAGGTTGGACGTGGAGCTGAAGGCACAGGGCCCTGCGCTGCTTCAGGCAGCTGTTGCACGCTCACGTTGCACGCTCGTGTGTTTCAGAGGAGACTGCCCAGCGACACAGAGGTGCTGCAGAAGATGGACCTGGTGTTCACCGTCAGTGCCAAGGAGTACTGGAACCCCACGGTCCTCACGAACGAGGAGACAGGTGAAGGGTTGGCCGCGTGCTTGCTGCAAGCCCTGCTGCCTGTGCACCGATTCCCATTCCTGGTGGGAAAGCAATAAAGGTCGCCTTCGTATTCTCTTTCAGAAATCTCCATGCTAAGGGACCAAATCAGGAAGCTCTGCCTGAACATGAAGAGAAATCAGCTGCAAGAGCGCATGAAGGAGATCCTTGTCATCTTCTCCCTGGTGGACGTTTTCCACACCGTGCAGCTGAACCCGGTACGTGTGGCTGCAGCCCCTGCACGCTGCCACCATCCCGTTCCTTCTGGGGCTGTGGGGCCGGGTAGCCAGCCTCATCCTTCTCAGGAAACAAATGCAGAGCTGCTCTTGCTATCCTGAAGTGACCTAAATAGGGCTTTGCTGCCCGCATGGAGGAATTCAGCAGTGCCAGGAGGAGAGGAGCATCCCTGGAGCATGGAAGGCCCTTTTTGCCTGGTTCACCCGGCTGTGAAGCTGCACCAAGGCCAAGGCCTGCATCCAAACCCATTTTCTGACTAGCCACTTGGCTCTCTTTGGAAAGGATGGAAAAGCAAGAAAGCTGCAGAGGCTGAGCAATCTTTGCCAGCCCTGTAGCCCCATTACCTGCTATCACCTCATCTTCCTCAACTTCTTGGCCCTCTCACGTGGTGCCAGTGAGAGGCAGGCTCTAGCTTCCCCCTCCGCGGTCTTGGCTTAAATTTGAGCTGCTCAGGATGCTCCAGGGAGGACAGTTCTGGAGTGTGCTGGCCTTGCACTCAGCAGCTTTGTCAAGGTTTGTGCCGTCCCACTTTTCCAGGGTCCAACCCCGCAGCAGGACAGGCTCAACGCGTTTGTGTCAACGAAGATCCAGAAGCTGAAGATGACGGCTCAGAGCATTTTTGAGCAGATGGATTCGCTTCTTATCAATGGGGTGAAGTCTGCCCAAAATTCATACAAGAAGAAAATTGAAAATATCTTTGCGGTGAGTGGCGCAGGTCTGCTCCACGCTCGGAGGCTGGGTAGGATTATTTCATTTTCTGTCTTGCAATAGCCATCAACATCAGCTGAGTTTCACCCATTAATCACTGACAGGTGCTTTGAGGTCTGTGGCTAAGAGACAGGGTAAGTTCTTGCTGCTGCTCAGTGTTACTTTAGCTTAGAAATGAGCTTGATTCTAGGGAAAAAACAAACAAACAAAACCCACCACAGACGTGTTGTGTTAAGGAGATGCTGTGCCTAACGCAGGTGGAGAAACGCCTGCCCACGTTGCTCCGTGCCATCAGGACTGGCCAAGTCTTGGGAAGTGCACTGTGTAGGGACAGTGGTGAGCCGGCCATGCCATGGGCCAGCTCCCCAGAGCCCACCGGGTCCTCCTGCCAAGCAGCAAGTCCTTCTAGGACTGGTTCCTCAGCAGGACTCCTGGACAGAGTCAGACTATTACAATTCCGGGACCAGCGCCCAGGAAGCACATTATGCCCCTACAGCTGCACGCTCATCCTGCAGAGACCTTTTTTCCTTGATAGAGGGGGGACACCAAGTGATGGTGTGTTTCTAAACAGCCGAAATGAGCGTCTTCCAGGCTTAGACCCCAACCCAGCTCTGCCGTCTTTAGAGCTATCCACCCTGAGCGAACACAGGCACGTTGCAGGAGGCACCAAAGGCTACAAGAGGACATCGTTTAATTCCCGCTTTTGTCTCACTGTGACATTTGCTACTGGTAGTTTAAGCAGCTCTGAAATTACAGGTGAAGGACTTGGTCCTGGGAGCAGCACTGCTGCTGGTGGCTCTGCTCACTCTTGCTGCGTTCTTCCTCCTGCAGATAGGCGAGAAGTCCAAAGGCTTCCACAGGACCCTGAAAGCTGTGTGCAGGAGGAACGGGGTGTACGTGTCCCGCGTCTTCAACCGCATAAACATCAACAAAAGCCTGGCTGAGCCCATCTACACAGGAATTGAAATGACGTTTGCAAACATATTCAGGTGAGAGCGGTGGGCAAGCAGGAACCAAGCCACATTTTCTGAAACTCCAAGAAAAGAGTTCTCCTACACAACTACAAACTCCTACAAAAGAGTTCGCTGCCATCTGCAGGCAACCTTGTCTGGGAAGCACTCGGGTCTTTATCTCTTCCTCCCTCAAAAAGCTAAGCTAGCGTTACGTTGACTACTCACGGAGGCAAACTAAGCATGCCCAACTGCAGTTCATTTACTTAGGCAAAGCTTCTAATTGACTAACCTGTCTCAGCAACTTCCACATCTCTCTCCCAGTCGCGACTGATCTCCTACTGATCTTGGGCTCCTGAGTGGAGCCAGGAGTGGGACTCGATGACCCTTGTAGGTCCCTTCCAAGTGGGGATATTCTGCGATTCCCCACAGCCCCATGCGGTACTGATGTACCACATTAACAGTTCAATAGAGAAATTAAGTGGCATTTGCAGCTCCATCCCTTTCTGCCCTGTGTTTTACATGGGTTCAGGCATAATAAAAAAGAAAATGAATACCTTGCTATTTCCCAGTCCCCAGAGAAGAGGCAGCCAGCCAGATAGCCCAGGTAGCGAGGACATCCCTGCGCTGGAGTTGGAAGCCTTGTGTCTTCTGATAAGAGAAGCTCACCTTGGCTGGCAACGTGCAGAGAATAAGTGAGGCGGGGGAAGCCCATGGGTCTAACAGTTTTGGGGTCTCACCCACACAGAAAACAGAGGCTCACGAGGACCAGTCTGCAGGCTGCCATCAATGAGTTCAGCACGGAGGTAAAAGGCGAATTCATGGCGTTTGCGAGGGACACGAATATAAATGAGTCCAAGCTCCATTTCCTCATACAAGAGGTGAGTGTGAAACAGGGAAAACCCAATGAGATATCCCTGTGTAGCTGGCACAGCCCTGGGAGTGGGCGCCAGCCCCTTGGCAGGAGCTCGGGGGGTACAGCACGCGGAAAAGTCTGACGTGCGTCGTGTCAGCAGCTTTGGCTGGGGGTCTGGTGCAACCCCTGATGACCAGTAGCTGCTATTCAGCGTCGGGGGCAGCAGGATTGTTTTTAATGCTGAGCCACAGGCAGCTCGCACTTCGTCCTTGGGGTATCATTAGATGGTTTGGTGGATGCTCTGCTAGAAGCTTGTAAAGGAGAACTCCAGGTGACCAGGCGCAACGGATCTGGTCCGTGTAAGGGCTGGGGAGAGCCCTGGTGTGCTCCACCTGCTCCCCACCTCGGAGCATTTCTTTGTTCTGCTGGTGAACGGGGGGTTGGAGGTGCTGGGAAATGCTCTGCCCTGATTCCTGCAGACCGACATCATCACGAGAGTTCTCGAAAGAGAAATTCTTCTGAAGAAGAAGGCCATCTATGAGTCCCTTGAGCTGTCCATCCAAAGCACCCTAATGCCGTATTACCGAGGTAAGGCTGCTTTTCCAGCTAATTCTGTAGCTGACGCTGTGAGTTCGATGCCTGGCCCTGGGGCACATTCTCCCAGCTTGTGTGTGGAGTCTGCAGAAGGCTTTGTTCTCACTGGCTGAAGGAGGCTGAATAAATTTGTGCCTTCGAGTCCAGCGGGTCACAGTCTTCTTAACCAGGGAAGAAAACGTTCGAGTTCCAAACCCTCCTGCATAAATTCCTTGTCATTTTGATGCCATTGCTGCCTCCCGTGATGGGACCCACCACACTTCGTGTGGATCAAACGAAGGCTGTTCCTCCCTGGGAAGGAGATAGCAGCCCCTGGGGCTGGGGAGGGGAGACCTTGCCAGAGGGTACTGGAGGGGAACTCCGCCTGGGTCTGGGCAAGGCCTGGAGGGCTGTGGAAGGAGGCAGTCTGAAGGTTTTGCTGTTGGCTAAAGGAATTCTTTAGGATGGCAAAAGTCGCCTGGGAAGAGGACTGGGAGGTAGAAGTGTGCCAGCAGCAGGTTCGTGGGCAGCACGGCCTCAGCGTGAGCTTTGCACCCAAAGACCACCCCAGCTCGTCTGCCCACGCCTGCTGCGGGCTCCTGACAGCAGCCTGATGTTTCCCACCTCTGCCCAACAGAGGCTGAGAAGATAAGAGGGAAGGACACGTACAAGCAGATAAAAAGCATGCTGACACAGAGCATCGAGGTGGAGGTACGGCAGGCGATGTTCGAGAAAGCGAAGGAGAGGATGATGAGCCAGTTCCAGGAGCTGACGGTGAGTCACGCTGCCAAAATTGCTGCTGGAACTGCAAAAACTGTTGTTGGAGATCCAAGGCTGGGTTAGCAGAAATTGTGACAGGCAGCTAAAGGCTGGACGAGGCGCTGCCGCCCTCCGCGCAAACCAGTGGGCGCTGCAGAGCGCTTGTGATGCTCCGGGGGATTTTATGGATCCTGCGGGATGTTGTGATGGTTTGAGGCGAGATGCGGGTTGTTCTGCAACGTTACCAGTGTGAGAGCTGTCAGAAGTTCTGGTGAAAAAATCTTTATCAGCTTCAGCTGCCTGGACTTGCTCCAGCCTGACCTTTGCAGTGGCTCAGCATAGCACTTCAAGTCTCTTTCTGTCCTGAGAAAGAAACAAAACAAAACAGAAACAAAAACAAAACCAAACAAAAACCCAAAAACCATCAAACTGGAGTTTGGTTTGGCTTCACTTCCCTAGTTATCCCCAGAACCAGCTTTGACCTCTTAGTAAACAAAAAAATTTAGTTTTTTAGGTGGGGATTTCCTTCTTCGGTCCCTTCGTCTCCAGATTTCTGACTTCCTATGAACTCTCCTCTACCTCATCCCAGGCCACTCAGACTCATTCACGTGGGTTGAAACCCGACGGATTCAGACCGCGGTCACGCACAGCATGATTCATCACAGTTATCTGAGGGAATTTCCTTTCTGCTGGCCAAAGATCTGGCACGCTGGCTTGAGCAGAGGCAATGGGCACCTAGGGGGGGTGCGGGCTCCCCTCACCGACTCCTCAGCTGCTTTGGGTATTGCAGGTCAGGTTCTTGCTTCCCCAGCAAGATTTTTGGCAATGCCAGTGCCAAAGCTGCCATCACCGGCGTCACAGCCTTGGCCATCCCAGCAGATCCCAGTGCACCCCCGGAGCTCGAGGGCTTCAGAGCGCGGTGCTGCAGCAGACTTTGTGTAAGGAGGCCTCCAGCGCAGCTTCTCTCCGCAAACAACATCAGAGCGATGCTGTCGCCCTCTCTGATTGCAGGAGCAGATGAGCACGAAGCTCAGCAAGGATTTCCTCAGCATGCTCAGCGTCATCTTCAGCCAGTGTGACACACCGGTCAGCGTGCTGCCGGGTACGGGCTGAGCTCTCCTCTCCGGGGCGTGTGTGGCGGGTGGGTGGGAGAGGGCTTGGGGGCAGATCTGGGGAGCTGTGTGTCCTAAAACAGCTGGGGTCTGCAGGTCCCGAGCTTACTTGCATGTTTGCATTCATTTGTACTTAATCATATTATCATTTTATTCCCATTCTGTTAAAAAAAAAAAAAAAAAAGGCCAACGAAGTCTGTCTCATTTTGCTTTTCTCCTTGCAGATCTGCAGGAAGAATGCCAAGAAATCCTGGATATGCTGAAAAACTTGTGACAGCCTGGCTGACCAAAAAGGCCGGCGCAAAGAGGCTTTCTTTACATTTTGAGCATTTTTTTTTTTTTTGCTTTTATTTTTTATTTTTTTGCTTTTAATCAGTCAGCTCATAGCTTTGCTATGGTGACCAGCTTGAAGTAGAAATTTTAAAGATGCCAGGGGTTAGACTGAGCAGCTTGAACACAGGCTCATGAGGACCCAGAACGGAGTGGGTCCCTTGGGGGTCCCGTGTCACATCCCTCCTGCAGGGGCTTTTCCCCTTGCCGGCCTTTTCCAGCGAGCCCTGGAGGTGCAACCGTGAGACCTCGGTTGCTTTCTTGAACATGTTCAAGGAAACAGGACAACAGATGATTAGTTTGATTGCACTGCTACAAAAAATATATAATTTATGCGTGGTTTTTATAATCTTTTCATAAAAGTAAATCCCTTTCTACTATGCATATCAGTTCTCAAGTGTAAGCCAGCAGGGTAAGACACCCATGTGTGAATTAAAGCCGGAACCATCCCCAGAGAAATTGGTAGTGTGGCTTGTAAGCAGCAAAAGCCACAGAAGCGCAAATCTGCTGGAAACGGTTTACATGAAATCTAATAAAATACAAACCTTTTTGGGTTCAGTGTGGCCGATACTTTTTCCAAATGCCAAAGAAGTAACCGGGCTGCTCGGCTGGGTGCTTGAGGTTGAGGAGAAACCTCAAAAACACTCTCCCGAAACTGCCTTTCTCTGCTGCAGCTGCAGTTTTGTCCCCACCTTGCATCCCCCGGGGAGCGATGGCAGTGGGCCCACACCAGTCCTGGTGGGGTGCTTGGTGGGGTGGCTGCAAGGGGATGGCAGAGTGGGGACCCTGCAGCTTTGTGCCCCGAGGCAGGGCACAGTGGCACAGCACACAGCGCGTGGCAGGGCCGGAGGGTGCGTGGCAGGGCCATGGTGCAGTGCCATAATGCATGGCAGTGCCATAAAATGTGGCTGTGCCATAAAATGTGGCAGTGCCATCGCATGGGGTGCTGCTGTAACACTTGGCAGGGCCATAGCGCAGTGCCATAACTCATGGCAGTGCCACAAAATGTGGCTGTGCCATAAAATGTGGCAGTGCCAAAGCACTTGGCAGTGCCACGGCCCAGGGCAGTGCCATAGCACAGTGCCACAGCCTGGAGCAATGCCAAAGCACAGTGCCACAGCCCAGGACAGTGCCACAGCACAGCGCCACAACCCGGAGCAGTGCCACAGCCCCCAGCCGTGCGCCCCCAGCCCCTGCTGACCCCCAGCCCCCCCCAAACCCTGCCTTCCCCCCTCCCCAAAGCCCGTCCCGGGCTCCCCCTCCCCTCTCCTCCCTCCCCGGGGCGGGGACGACCCCGCGGGGGCGTGCGGAGCCCGGCGCCCCCCCTCTCCCCTCCCGCCCCCCTCCGACAAAAAGCTCCCGGCCCCGCAGCTTCAGGCTCCAGCTCCGCCGCCTCCCGCAGCCGCTGCTCGGTCTCGGGGGGCACCCATGGGGGGCTGCCGGGGGGAGCTCGGGGCCGCCCCGCCTGGGGCTGGGGGGTCCTCGCCCGTCCCCGACACCGCCGCGCAGCGCCGGGCTTGAGAGGGGCTGCGGGGGGGCTGCGGGGCTCGGCCCCCGGTGAGTCGCGGGGAGAAGCGGTGGGGATGGGCTTGGGGGGGGGGGGG
>CM030751.1:118693188-118710967 GCA_018104995.1 Cairina moschata | reverse complement strand
CCCTTGTCCCCTTCCCTGTGCCCATGCCCTTGTCCCCATCCTCTTGTCCCTGTCCCCTTGTCCCCATACCCTTGTCCCCATCCCTATACCCTTGTCCCCATCCCCATCCCCATGTCCCCGTCCCCGTGCCCTTGTCCCTGTGCCCTTGTCCCCATACCCTTGTCCCCATCCCTGTGCCCTTGTGTCGGGTGCCGGGGTGGTCTCATGGCTTTAGGCTCAGCTCCCAGCCCCACGGGGCTCCGGGGACCCCACACCAGCCTCCCCATGCCCAGCCCCATCTGGGGCTCTCCATATAGGACGGGGAGCAGAAACCCTTCAGGATCCTGCCTCCGTCCCCAAATTTACCGCGTCTCGCTGCACCCCCGGGCACTGGGGCTGAGCCCTGAGAGCACCCAGTCCTTAATGACCCAAATGGGGTTAATTAGCACCCACAGGATCCCCGGGGAGCAGAGGCAGCGGGTCGTGGGGCAGCATCACCCCAACTTTAAGAGATTTGGGGTTTTTCCTCCGTTTTTCAGCACGATGAGGGGGTCACCAGCCCGCTCAGCTTGCGACTTTCCTTGAAAAAAATCCCATCGTGTTTCTTCCTGGGGTGCTTTATTTTTTAATTAATTATTATTATTATTTTTTTTAAGCTTGCCATCTGCCAGCGTCTCCCCAGCCCCTGCTCCTGCTGCCGAGCGTTTGGACGGGGAACAAAAACCCTAAAAACACGGGGCAGGGGGATGAATAATTCATGGGGCGGGGACTGAACAAAAATAACACTTTTTTGGCCAAATCGTGCCACCTTCTCCTCCTCCTCCTCCTCCTTCCCCATCGCTTTCTGCTGCAGTGGCCCGGGATGGGGAGAGCACGCCTCGACCGGCTGAAAAATGAGGGAAAACCCCACAAAATCCACACCCCATCTAAGCTCCCGTGGGGGCACAGAAATCCTGACCTGGAGGAGAATGAGATTTTGGGGACACCTGGGGTGGATTTATTTACCAGGCCTGACCCTGGGGGCTTCAGCTGGGGGTTCCCTTCAGCATTTTGGTTTTATTTTCGGCGTTTTTGGGGTGATGTGAATGGAGAGCAGAACAGGTCCCCGTAGGCAATCAGGGGGGGAACCCCCCGCTTCCACCCTTCCTCCCGGGCCCTCACCATCCTCCTCCTCCTCCCCCAGGACCCGTTTTTTTTATTTCGGTGGGGGCTGGAGGAGGGAAAGGGAGCAGGACACGAGCTGGCCGTGCCTGCCGACCGCAGTCACAGGCTCGTTTTAGCTCGGACGAGGTGCCAGGGCATTGTCAGCAAGGAGAAAGGGACAGCGAGGGGACAAAGGGCTGGCTGCTGAGGGGTGGCCGAGAGATTTTGGGGCCCCCACACGGGGGCTGTCCCCTCCGTGTCCCCTCCGTCCCTGCTGCCTGGAGCGGGGCAGGGATGGACGGATGGATGGATGGATGGACGGACGGACGGACGGATGGATGGATGGACGGATGGATGGATGGACGGATGGATGGATGGATGCAGGAGCTGGGGTGGGATGCTCAGCATCCCGGTACCCAGCACAAACCCTATCCTGATCTCCCGAGCCCCTGCCCCAAAGCGATGCTGCAGCCCTCGGGCATCCACACACATTTTTTTTTTTTTTGCTGCATCCTCGGGAAATCTGCCCCAAAATCATGTCTGGAGCGCTGAAGGCTTCTATTTATTTATCTTTTTTTTTTTTTATCCTAAGCAACACAATCCGCCCGGTCCTACACGTGGGGGCTTGCCCAGCTGCTGCTGCCCGTCTCGCTGGCACCGGGGGACAAGGAAAGGGTCACGGCCGTGAAACAGGACACCGGCAGGACACCCGCTGTGCCCCGGGCAGGGGGCATCTGGAGGGGAAATAAACCCTCTGGAGGGGAGAATAAACCCCCTGGAAGGAGAATAAACCCCCTGGATGGGGAATAACCCCCCCTGGGGCACGGCACGCCGCCCGCTGCTCCCAGCGTCCCGGCCCCAGGGCTGGGCTTGGCACCTCCGAGGCAAGGAGCGATGTTTTAGGAAGGGAAATGAAAAATCAAGCTCTTCCCAGCAAGGCACTGGGGTTTTTTTTCCTTGTCAGGTGTCAGGCTGGGTCTGTCACTGGGCTCGGGATTCTTCTGCCAGGGGGAAAAGAGAGGGGAGAGTTTGTCGGGTGGCGGAGCTTGGGCGCACGGGGCTGTGGTTTGGCACCCGGGAGCACCTTGGATAACAAATTCCCATCTTTATTTGTTTCAGGGAAGTGTCGTAAGCAGCGATTTGCACTTGACCCATGTCCAGACAGCTCCTTGAGGGGCTCCCTGGGTGCCGATGAGCCCCATGGGCCACCAGCACCCCACACCGTGCCCCCCAGCCCTGCCCGGTGCAGAGCCACCAGCCCCGCCAACGGAGGCTGGGGGGAGCACCAGCATTTCTCCGCCTGTTTTTGGACCCCGCACGTCTGTGCCTGCACCTAGCTGGTCCCTCCTCGTCGTCCTGCTGACCCTATTTAGTGGGATCTTGCTTCCTCGCTCATCCCCCGGAGCCTCGCTGCGGCCACGGGGAGCGCGAGCGGCCGGGCAGGGCAGGGAGCTGCGCCCCAGGAGGTTTGGATTGCCCAGCCACAGCACCAAAGCTCCTTCCAAATTAATTCCTCCAGCCCTTCGGGCTGGCTCCAAGCAGCCATCCCCGGGGGAAAGGGAGACAAGCGATTACAGAAGCCTCCACGCTGCCGGCGCCGTGCCCATCATCTCGGAGCCAAGAGCTGGGTGAGCGAAGGGATGAGAAGCATCCTTCATCCTCCCTGGGTCATTCCTGCCAGGAAAAGCCCTCGGAGGGCTGGGACGAGCATCTCTCCAAGAGCTGGACCCCCCAGCACCGGGGGGAGCAGCCTGGTCGTGCCCCCCAGGAGGTGCATGCAGCAGCCGGGGGGCAGAGGCAGGGACAGCACGCCCCGCTATCAGCCCTGCCAGGTGGCTGATGGAGAGCTGTGATCGCCACGGCAGGTCCCCAAAATGCAATTAGTGCCCTTCAAACAGCAGCCCCGTGAGGTTCCAGCTTCCAGGGGCAGCGTTGGAGGGCGAGGCTTGGCTGGGGGGATGATGGGGAGCCTGCAGATAATGCCCCGGTGGTGACGTTGGAGAGGTTTGTAGGGGGAAGGAAGGTTTTGGGGAGCTCAGAAAAAGGATATCACAGCCCACGCCTGCTTTGGAGCCGCTGGAGGGTGGCAGGAGAGAGGCTGAGGCCACCCAGCCATGCAGAGAGCACCTCGGCTTGTCCCGGGGCTGCCCCCATCCTGCCCCCTCCGCGCCCCTTTCCCCCCGCGGACGGGGGCAGAGCTCGGATGTGGGGCACGCAGGAGAGTTCGGGGCCCACATCTCCCTTTGGATCGAACAAAATCAGGGCAGAAATTGCTCATCACCTGCTTTTCCCCTCCCCGTTCTGTGTTAAAACCCCTCCATCCCTTCCCCTTCCCACGGCAGAGCGCACCGGGCCAGCTCCGCGTGGCTCTAATTGCAGCTCTGCTCCGTCCCAGCCTCTTGGCCGCTCTCGAAGATCACGAGGAATTGATTTTTTTTTTTTTTATTTTTTTTTGTTTTTTGCCCGCGAAGCACTCAGAAAGGCTTATTTTTAAATTCTGCTTTCCTCTAAAGCATCCCCTTTTTTCTTCCTGCCGCATTTAGATCCTCGGGTAAACAGGATCACCCTGCGCGGGTAATAAATATCCCTGACCCCATCCGAGCCCTGCGAGGTGGGTTCGTGGTGCTCTGGCTCCTGTCTGGCTGCGTGGGGAGAATAATTAACACCACGGCCAGCAGTGCAGGAAGGTAAAAGGGGCTGCGAGAGCCAGGCATTAAAAAGGAAATTTAAATACCCAAAGTCTGGCTGCGTGACCTGGTGCCATTTGGGCACGTCTGGGTCCCAAAGGTCCCAGGACCAGGCTGGCAGCGGGCAGGAGATTTTTTTTTCCTTTTTTTTCCCCCCCCCCCCATGGCTTTGGGATGCCCTACAGACGTGTCCCCTTGGGGTGGCTCAGACCACCAGCTCCCAGGCTGCTGGGGCCAACAGCCCCCCAGCCTCACCCACCCTTCCCGTGGGTGATTTGTCCCCAGAGCAGGGACGGAGCACACGGGGGCACAAGGAGGATGGAGCTGGATTCCCCTCCCCAGGGCCACGAGCTGCAGCTACACCTCGTCATGGATTGGTTTTAGGGTCTCCTTCTCTTTCTCTGTCCCTTTTTGCAGCAAAAACACCCAAAGGAGGCATGGTGTGGGCTGCTTTCATGCCAGCCCCATCTCCTCTCCAGGGCCAGGGGAAGAGCATCCTATAAAGAGGCTGTGGTGTTGGGTTTGTGCCCAGGGCTGGGACACTTCTTGGGGTCCCTGCCTCTTCCATGAGACCTCTCGGAGCCTGGTTTGCTCCTTCCACCCACCTCGTTTTGGTTTTTTTTGGGTGTCGGTGGTGGGCAGCAGCGCTGTTGGCACCGGGAGGGGCTCTGCTCCCTTCCCACTTTTCCAACCCCATGCATCTGGAGAGGGTTTGGGGGAAGCTCCAGGACTTGCGGCATGGATGCAGGACTCTTGGTGTCACGTTGGAGCCACATCCAGCCTCTGCCTGCTCGAAAACCTCGAGTGGAGATGCAGAGCCTGGACCCCATCCAACCTTAACATGGGCTTTTCGTGGAGAGCAGAAGGTGCTGGCCTGGAGAAGACACCCCACACTGCGTCCTACAAGCTCTGGCCATGTCCCAGCCCCGTCCCAGGCTGCCTTTAACCTTGGCTTTCACCTCTGTGCATTCTTGCACGCCGGGGCAGCGCTGCCCACCCCCTTTTGATCCGCTCTCCCAAGCGCCACGGCGAAGCGATCGATAAGGAGCTGCCCGAGCCGTGCTGTGTCGGGGTAATAGCATTAGGGAGTCCGGGGGGAATGAAGGAAATAACAACTGGCTTTATTAAGGGGCTTAATTAAATTACAGGGGCAGGATGGTTTTAAGCTCCGGTCTCGGGGCGGGATGCGAGCACACCGCCCGAAACCTCGCAGGGCTCCCTGGAAAACCTCAGCACGGGGTGCTAAATTGGTTCGAGGTTTGCATGAACGAGCGAACCTTCAAAATGTGTGCCCCCACCTGGGTGCACAGCCGAAAAAGTGCAGAACTGGGGCATTTCAGGGACGAAGGCAGCGCTGCGCCCGGTGCAGCTCCCGGCGTGCAGTGGCCACGAGGATTTTGATGGCAAAACAAGGGGAAAGGTCTGGCAGGTCCCAGCACCCACGCAAAGCCCTGGGCTCGGTCTCCCTTGGAGGCCAACCAGCAACGGGGAGGCTGCTTCGTCTCCAGGACACCACGGGGGGAGAGCTGGGATGCTCGCCCCGAACGGCAGCGGTGCCATAAAGACGCTGGCAGGAGCGGCGAGGGACATCTGCCGAAGACACGTAATTGAATTTTATGGCAGCGAGTGGATTAAGGGATCTGCAGCTGGGGGGTGGAAATCACAGCAGCGCAAGGCTGTGGAGATGGAGAGATGAATCCCGGGAGGGCAGGAACTGAAATATCTGGGAGGCAGCAAGTTGGGAATCCTGCGTGCGCAGCTTGGACGGCGCTGCCTGCCTCTGCAGGGGTTGTGGAAAAAAATATGGGGCCATCCGAGCCTTTTTCTGCCTCTTTTGGGGAGGTTTGCCAGCACCCTTTGAGAGCCAGAGGCTTGAGACTTCAGACATTTCAGGGATGGAGGTGCTTCATGTCTCATCACAATTACAGGATCCTTTTAGGGGCTCACACCAAAGGTCGCCCCTGCCCTGGATGCTGCCCCAGGGCGCACGGGGCTGATATTTCTGGCCTCCAGACACTCCTGGCAGCCAGAGCAAAGTCTCAAATGTTGCATAAAGGAGCCAGGTGCTCTTGCAGACCACCGTGCTGAGCAGAAATAGGGGACCCACGGATCAGTCCGGCTCCGTCCTGACCCCACGTACGGGTCTCACATCCTGCAGTGCCATCCATGGCGCCACGCGGTGACGGGCACCACGTGTGGCACTTCCCCGTTTGCTTTCCGAGCCTCTTATCCTCCCCCCAGGTTGAAAGTCCAGCCTCTTCGGATGGCACCGGGGCGTGCATCTGCCAGGTAATTCACGGGGGAAGGCAACCACGAGAGATAAGGGGGCTGAGATAGGAGCCCGCCCCATAAATGAGCACCACAGGGGGGGTGAGGGGGGCAGGTTGTCTAGGTATCAGCGTAAGAGTGAGCGGAGATAAGCTGCAAACAATTAAATGAGGGCTGTGAGTTACATGGTGCTCATAATGTGAGCCTGGATATGCTCAGCCCGGGCTCCTCTCCCCCAAATTTGCCCCGCTGATGCCAGCAGGGGTGGCTCAGGAGAAGCCCCCAGGAGCAGGGGGGTCGCCTTGTGGTCTCCGCTTCTCCCTCCCTGAAACACTGTAAAAACACCAAAAAAACATCACCGTGCCCCCGCTCCCAGACATCTGCTGCTGGGGGCAAAGAGCATCCTACGTGCACCTTCCTCCCACCCCATCCATCCTTCTCTTCCTCGGTACACAAGGGGCCTTCCGAGGTGGTCTTGGATCTTCCTGCATCACAAGGCACGCCGATTTCCTTCATTAAGGATCTCTGAAAGGGGTTCCTCATGCTTTAAATGTATTTATTTTGGGGAAAGGAGGGCTTGCATCGGTCTGCGGTGCCTCTGGGCTCACAGCTCCCCGGTGGTCATGGCACAGGGGGGCTGCCTTCCCCTTCTGGCAGGATGGATCTGGAAAAAGGGCCGCAGAAATAGGGGCTGAATTCGTTCTGGTTCTGGAGATGGGGTGGGGTGAGATGAAATGGGGTGAGACAACTCGGGGCGAGGTGGGGCGGCGAGGTGAGAGGGTGAGAGGAGACGGTGCTGGGGATCACAGGGACCTTGAGCGGAGGACCCCATGGGCTCATGCCATCCTATAACACACACTCAAACCCCAAAAAGACAGAATCTGCAGCAGCTGCAAAGCAAAACCCCAAAACTGGCTGGGCACTGGAGCAGGAGAAGGACCCCCTGTCCCAAGGGATGTCCCAGCTCCCCCAGGCACCTGCAGGACACCCGGCCAAACACCCCGAGCCAGGAATTCCTTCCCAGCAGGACCAAGCAGTGAGAGAACTGAATTCTGAAGCCAATTTTTGTCCTGGCCCCGTTTTCCCCTGGTTTCCCCCCGGTGAGCAGCGGCTCCTGCGCTCAGCGCCCAGCAGGCAGGAGCGCTGTGTGGGAGCAGGCTGGAGCCCTGCTTCGATAACGAGGGGAATTTAATTGCTTCGTTACCAAATACTGGATGACAAAATAATAGCCCTGCACAGTTTCATTCCCCTGAATGAAAACATCTCAGGGAAGCTGCGATCTATTTCATTTTATTTATTTTTTTTTCTCCTTCTCTCTCGCGCTCCTCGGCGGCTCATGCGTCTGCCCAACAACAATTTAATTAGGAGAGACCTCGCTCCCTTCCACACACGGAGGAGCAGCAAAACAGAAGGAGAACAACAGTTGCATGAAATTATCT
Organism: Cairina moschata; assembly: GCA_018104995.1. Lineage (NCBI taxonomy): Eukaryota > Metazoa > Chordata > Aves > Anseriformes > Anatidae > Cairina > Cairina moschata. Next base: position 118,703,451 of record CM030751.1, on the reverse strand, counting down.
CATCCCAGCCTCTTCGGAGAGGGAGAGGACCAAGGGGGTGCTCTCCTCCCTGCGCTTCGTGCTGGGTGTGGGGAGGCGAAGGGGCCCTGGCTGTGCACGGGGTGCAAGCTGCCTGATGCTCCCTCGTTCTCCTTGCTTCCAAATATTTTTTTTAACATTATTCCAAGGCCAGGGCTGCGTGGTTGAAAGGATCTTGCTCACCTCTTCCAGCCCTGGAGGATAATTTGGCTTGAAGCTTGCTGGCACCCCTACATCTGTGCTTGGAGAGCATCGCCCAGGTCCCCTCTGCTGCCTCCCCGGAGCGCACACAGCAGCAGGTCATTCTGCACTGCTTGGATGGGCATATCAGGACCCCAAAATCTCATGGGGTCCCCCCAAAAATCCCTTCCCACCTCCAAGCCCTGCCTGGTGCCATCCCCAAACGAGGAGAGCCCTGAGTCACAGTCTGGGCACAGGCAGTGCCTGCAAGCGCCCCGGTTCCTCCCAGCTTTCATCTCCAGCACAGTGTGGGAAGGAGCCTCCGAGGACCTCTTTATTGCATTTCCTTGGAAATTTCACTTCCCAAATGTGGTCGATGACTGAGCCAATGCAGGCAGGCTACGCCGGGGCCAGAGAGGCCAAGGAGCGCCGGCGAGTCCAAGCGACACACTAAAAGGGCAGCGCTTACCCATCCGCTTCCCCGCAGGGATTAATTCCTCCACGTACAACTTTCAGAGCATTACTCAGCCCGCCGGTGCTTGCCACACGCAGACATTCAGGATTAATCCCGGGACAGAGCTGGGAAAGGTTTTTTTTTTTTTTGGCACCGTTTCGGAGCTGTTTCCCCAGGCGGATGCTCCATCGCTGGGGTGCTGCTGGGACTGGGGAGCGGGGTGGGAGCGGGCACTGGGGTGGCTCCTGCAGTCCCAGCTGGGAATGGTGTTTTTTGGGCAGGTGGTGCTCGCATTCCTCCTCCGTTTCCAAGCACTTTCTGGGAATGAGTCAACGCCCACGAGCCCATCCATCAGCCTGTCCTCCAGCCGCCCCGGGGAGGAAATGGATGCAGCGGGTGAGGGCTGCTCGGCTCTGCTAAAAGCACATCCATCTTCCAGCCTCGCTCGGTGCCTGGGGACGGGGACGGGGCAGAGAAAGGCTGGAACAGGAGCCGGAGGCACCGAGGAGAGGATCCAGACCAGGATTGCTCTCAGGGGAAGGAGTGCCTTCAGTGCGCAGGAGCCCAGGACGAGCCGAGGTCCGCATTTTGTGCCATCCTCAGCCCCTTGTGTCGTGGGGCTCAAGCTTTCTAAGCCAGTAAATGCACTGTTTTCTCCATCTCCCACAAGAATTGCTTCTCACTTCAAGGCCAAGCCACCTGCCTGCCCCTTCATCTCCCCCAAACCCAGCAGGACCCCAGCGGTCGGTGTAAACGAGGTGGGTTTGTCCGCGCTGCTGGCCCGGGGACATTTGGTTTGGGTCTTCCCATTTATCACTGCTGGGAGCAGGTTTGCACCCTGATTTGTGTTTAGGGTAAGTGTGATCCACGGCCCTCGTTCATCAGTTCATCACGGGGGAAACAAAGGTTTTATTTGACTCCCATCCAACCCATTGCCCCTGGCAGCTGAGCTCGGAGGATGCCGCAATCGAGCGGGGGATGCTAACAGGAGCGATGCTGAGCAGATCAGGGTGAGTGGGGGATAATTGGGTTTGGTAACCAAACTGGCGAGTCAAAACCTGAAGTTATTCCCTAAACAGAGAAATTCATTAAGCCCCAGCGCCCCCACCACCCGGAGCCCCCGGGGGCACCGCAGCGGGCGAGCTCAGCTTGGCCACGACACCTCCAGAGGGGCACGCAGGAGCCTTATATCTCCGCACAAAACTCATTTTACGCTCCCCATCATGAGTCTGGGCTTTAAAAAGTCTCCCACTGCCCACACAGAGCAGCAGCAGCCGTGCAGGCAGCCCAACAAGTGCAGCAGAGCTGGGGCCGGACGCTGACCCATCCGCCGCACTGCCTTGGAAGGGATTACATATGCAGAACATGCAGCTACGTCTCCTATTTTTTTTTATTTTTTATTTTTTATTTTCCCTTTGTCATTTCCCTTTTCAATCATCCTGCATGCTTTAGGGATTAAGCGCCTGGTTAGAAAACCCACATTACACGCGTCTCACGTCCCCGGGAGCGAGGACGCACCGCCGCCCGTACGCCCCGAGAATAATGCGCCTGTTTTGTTTTATTTTATTTTATTATTGGGGAAAAAACTACACATGTAGAGATTACAGAAACGCTGCTGCCTGGTGTGCCCGGCGGGGAGGGAAGCGCTGGCTCCTGCAGCAGGGCTGATGGATGGATTGCTCCCCGCCCGGCGCCGCTCGGTACTGTCAGCGCTCGGAGAGAGCCCTAAATCCTCCCACGGGGACTGTGCCCCTGGCACAACGGGGGACCCAGGTGGCTTATTATGGGCTGGCGAGGACATTGAGCCACCCAGGGTTTGAGGTGGTTGCATACGAGGTGGAATTTTTGGGGGGACACCACCAGTGCCACCAAACCCCAGGGAAGGGGACGCAGCTCCGCAGGGCTCCGGCTGCTGGGGGGGTCTCCAAACCTGCAGAGGGGGCTCCTGATGGAGCTGGGGGGGTTGCTGGAGGAGAGGAAGCTCTACAGATTTATTTTTTTTCTTTTTTTTCTTCTGATCCTGTTGGCATTCCCGGCCTGTCCCTGCTGCAGTGGGTCAGCTGAGCCGGCCGCCTGCTGCTGGCTGCCAATCGCCCTGCTGATAATTTCATTCCGTCCCCTTCACGCTGGTGATCTGAGAAAGCAAAATGGGTTTTCCTGCTGCAAACCCTTCGCCGTGCTCCTGATTCCTGATTCCTGGCTCCCAGTTCCCAGCTCCCAGCTCCCAGTTCCCAGCTCCCAGTTCCCAGTCCGCAGCAGCCCCACAGGGCACTCGGCCACCAGCTCACGTCACCCCCAAACCCCTGAACATCTGCCGAAACCAGGAAGGATTTACCAGGATTTCCTCTCCCCTCTGGGCTTGAAATACAAATGAATTGTGCTGAGGATTCAGGCCTTTTCATATCTTTCCTCTTGCCTTTTTTTCCCCATTTTTTCCCCTCCTTCTTTGTAGTTTCTCCAGCTGCGGAAAAGCCGCAGAGGGGCTGTGAAAGCTGCTGGGAGGAGAGCAGAGAAGCCCCGCTGCTTGTTTGGGACCTGCTCCTGGGTTTTGCTGCTTTCCCCTGCCAGCTCTGGATAAATCTGACCCTTGTGTTTCGCTGCTTATCACGCTCCCCACTCCTGGGGTTCGGGTCCCCAAACATCTCCCCGCTGCACATCCTCGTGCACTGCGTGCCCCCTGCCACCCTGGCAAAGCGTGGGGCCGTGCAAACAGCCACCCACACGAGCTGCCCCAAATGGCACGGGGCAGAGGAAGGGAAAAAATGGGGCAAAGGATGGTGACGGGAGAGACGAGGGCTCCGGAATTCCCTTGGGGTGCCTGTGCCCCCTGTGCCAGCCGTGCACCCCAAGCCGTGCCACACTCCGTGCCCCTGCTGGGAGAGAGGCTGCTCCTTTCCCCGGGTGCTGCAGCAGAAGCCAAGGACACTTTAATGATCAGTCTCGTGTAATTACTTCCCCTCGGCGGCACAGATGGCAGGGGGTGGGGGACAGATGCTCGCCACGAGCCGCGGCCCCCGGCCCCAGCTGCGTCACCGCGGGATTACGCTGCCGAGGGAAAAGCGGGGCACGTGCAAGGGGAAGGAGACGTGTTTCCCTTAACACTGCTGTTTCACAAAACGCCACGAATTTGCCTTCAAGGGGGAGAGGAGAACCCCTGGGGATGGATCTTTTTGAGATCGTCCCTCCTGCAGCCCCACACCAAAGCAAATGGCACCGAGACGCCCCCCCCTTGGGGTGCTCGGTGCTGGTGCCACGCTGCTGGGGTCTTTCTGATCCATAAAAAAAAATAAAAAAGGGTTTTCAGAAGACAAAAAAAAATGAGCAACTTGACCATTTCTATCATCAGGGAGATTTAATTGTGGCAGTACATCCAGGTTTCCTGATGCCAGCAGCATCCATCACCTGTCCGGGGCTTAAAATTTGGGAAACCAGGAGCGAAAACAGCAAATTCCTGTGCAGGAACCGCTCCTCTGTCCCAAGGAAGAGCAAAAGAGTGACGAGGGAGAAGACTGAGCTGTGCTTAAGGAATCAAACTATCGCTCTGGAGGGCTTAATTAAAACCCAAGAGCTGAGAGTATTTAGATAAGCTGTCAGTCCGCATTACGCCGGGCGCGTTTGACTTTCCTGCGTTTAATTAAAGCTATCTGCGTGAAGGGCTGCACGAGTCTCACAGCTCGACTTTACCAGCTCCTGGAAACCACGCTGTAAGAGCTGTCAGGGGCCTTGAAAGTTAAAGACAAAACAAAACTGAAAGAGGAGGAGTGCCACGTCCCCACGTGTGGCGGAGGGGTGGGTGGGAGGGCGCGTTTTGGGGGGCTTTGTGCTCGGTGGGTGTTGATGGAACTCCCCCCAGGAGGCTCTGGAAGGTCCCAAGGGTTTGGAGACTACCAAGGAGGCGGAAAAAAGGCCCCCAAACCTCTCCAATTTCTCCTCATTTCAGAAACTGCACACCAACCATGTGCAGAAAGTCTGGCTCTCCAACCCAACCCAACCCAACCCAACCCAACCCAACCCAACCCAACCCAACCCAACCCAAACCAACCCAAACCAACCCAAACCAACCCAAACCAACCCAAACCAACCCAACCCAAACCAAACCAACCCAACCCAACCCAACCCAACTCAACCCAACCCAGCAGAAGATACACTAAAATCATGCTCAGATTGCTCAAACTCGTGCTCCTCTGCCTGAACTTCGAGCAAAGCCCAAACCACGAAGGTTTTTGTACAAAAAAAAATGGACCACGTGAGGCTGAAAACGCCCGAGCTCGCCGGGACCCTTCCCAAAGTTAGGGGTTAAGTCCCACAGCCCCAGCTCAGGGATGTTTGTCCCTGAGCAAAGCAGCCAGGACATTTCCCTGGGACTCTGCCTGCGAGGTCTCAGAGCCCGGGGATGACGCAGGAGCTCCCAGGCACGCGCCTCCAGCAGCGTCAGATTTACCCTGCCAGAGAAAAAGCAACTCCCAGGGCAGCAGGGAACGCTGCCTGCACCGCAGAGGCTTTTTTGTTTTGTCTTCCCCCCAAAAAATTGGGGTTTCAAATGAAAGGGTTTTAAGGCCAGGCTCCAAGCTGGGAGGTGGGTCCACGGGGGTGGCAGCAGCACCTCGCGGGGCCACCACGGCCCCTGCTGGAAACCTTCAGCCCCCTGCCCTGCTTACCAGCAATCCTCCTGCATCAATCTCTGCACTCAGGGTTGTGCCAGAAGCTTAAAAAATGAGGGAAACAGGGCTGGAAAGGTGCTTGGGGGGGTGGCAGGGTTTCTCCCCTGCTGCCCTTGGAGAGCAGCGTGCTCCTGCTGGCACCCGCCTGCCCCATGCCCAGGCTGCGCCCTCGCTGCCTCTCGTCCCCGTGAAACAACAAAAAAAAAAACAAAAAAAAACACATTTTTTTTCATGTTGAAAGTGGGAAAACAAGCATTTTTTATTTTTTTTTTTGGTGCTGCTGGCGGGGCGGCCGCCCGATAACGCACGTCCCCAGGCCAAAGGAGCTCGCAGACTAAACAGGGAGAGGTGGGAGGGAGCCAACACCGCCGGCAAACGGGGTGATTCAACAAGCTGTCCTGGCAGGGACGAGGGCTGGACCGATCCCATAAACTGGGCAGCTCCAGCTGCAGGCTGCTGGGACGAGGGGTGCCCACCTTGGAGGGGTTAGGGGGAAGCAGCCAGCTCGGTGGGAAGGGGGAGAGCGGCTGGAGCTTTTCCAGGGGAGGAAAATTCCTTTGGATAACACCAATCCCTGGATCACAGCATGTTTTTTTTTTGTTTTTTTTTTTTTTTTTCATTTCTTTGAAAAGAAATGAAAAAGAGTCTTTGCTCTCTCGGGTTCAACAGACCCTGGGGGCTCTGCCTGGTCCCTGCTGAGCATCCAGAGTTTAGGGACACATTTTCACCCAAGAGCCCCAAACTTCTCAGGGTGTTTCGGTGCCATCTTCATCCCCTGCCCTCGTCTTTTGCTCTAGAGGGATGCACCAGCCCTTTATTCCTTTATTTCTGTATATTGCCCTTCCCTTCAGGGCAAAATCCCTTCGCCCCGTGCCAGGAGTCGTGCAGCAGCCTTGCTCTGATGGGTTTTACTCCCTGACAGCTAAACCATCCCCGCCCCCAGATGGTGCAAGGACCCCCTTCCTCCCAGCCCCATGCAGGTCCCATAGAGATGCAGGTCCCAAAGAACTGCAGTTCCCATACGAAATGAAGTTCCCATACAATTTGAGGACCCCCAGCACCGAGACCTGGACCCAGCGAGCCCAGGACCCCCGGGGTGCCGCAGGGTCCGGATCCGACCCCGGTCCCGGTGCGCGCATCCTGCGGGGCTGCGCTGCCCTCTAACGGGGGAAGGGTTTGAAAACCTGGGGAGCTGCAGAGCCAAGGGACCTGAGCATTTTTTTTTTTTCTTGGCACAAACCCTTTTCTACCCTTTTTTGGGGAAGAAACCTGAGGCTGCTTGAATTTGCGCCTTGTTTTAGGGAGAGTTGCAAGCGCTGCGCCCTTGGCAAGCACCACGTTTTCTGTGCCAGGATGGGCCACGGACCCGGAGAACGCCCTCAAAATAAGGCTGTGAGGGCTGTGAGCATCCTTGGAGGGGTTTGGGTGCTCGTGTGCTGCAAACACCCCAATTTCTCCTGGGGTTTAGGGGCTCACCAGGACCGGCTGCACCTCCCCGGGGAGGCAGAGGTGTTCCCGGTGTTGCACGGAGCCCTGGGGAGGCAGAGGGTAAAGGGCTCAAAATCTGCTGAAGCAGCTCCATCAGGCTGCACCCAACAGTTTAAAGGGTGAGGTTTAAGGCTCACAAGCCCACCCTGATGCTTCCAGGAGCATCCCATGACCCCATTTCCTACATGCAAGAGGAGAGGGTGAGATATCCCCCGTGGAAGCACCCCGCAGGGCACCGAGCTCCGCGGGGTCTCCACGTGCCAGGAGGATGCTCGTGGGGCTGAAGCTGCCTTGGAAATGCTGTCCAGGGCAAAAAATTGTGAGATTTCCTTCCTCAGAGGCATGGGGAGCTGCAAAATCCCCAGAGAGTGATGCTGGGGGGCTCAGGCTGGGGCGAGGAGCTGCAGAGGGGCCTCGCAGGGCCAATAAATGTTGGCGAAAATGATGCCACGAACGATTTTTTTCTTATAGTTCAGAGAAATAGATGTCCCTCGGTGTCTGGTCTCTGTAGCACCTCATCGTGTCTGCTGGCAGGTGCTAAAATCATCCACCATGCGAAGAGGAGTTTAAGGTGATTTTGGAAATGCACTAAAATGCGCAAGAACCTCCCTCGGTGTGTTAAAATCAGCTTTTGAAGTGCTGGAGCAGTCGGTCCCCATCAGCCCTTCTAATGGGGTGACACGAGCTCACAGGGGGAGCGCTGAGCTTTGAAAGGGTTATTTCACTTCGGATGTCAGCGAGTGGGAAAAAAAAATCAATAAAAAACTGCTAAAAAAAACCACATTTCTGGGCTTTCAAACGAGCACACAGCCGGGGGGGTGCATGTCCTCTCCAAGCTGGCTCTGCAGTGGTCAGGGGGAATGGTGCTCAGCCTGGGACATCGGGGTGGATGTGCTGAGCATCGTCCTGAGCCCGTGCCAAATCCGACCCCGGGAGGATGTGGGACAGCTGGGTGAAATGTCAGCAGAAAATGTGTCTTTTTTTGCAGAAATGGAGCAGGGATAAGGCTATGCCCAGCCCCTTGCAGCACCACGCACCATCCAGCAGCAGCAGGAGCCTCCCAGCTGCCTCCCCCTGCAGAGAACCCCCGGGCTCTCCGGCCCTAAATTCTGCAGTCCTGAGCATGAAGATTTAAGGAAATGGCCTCAAATTGCCCCAAAGGAGGCTCATGTTGGATATTGGGCAGAACTTCTTTGTGGAGAGGGTGGCGAGGGACTGGCACGGGCTGCCCAGGGCACTGGTGGCGTCCCCATCCCTGGAGGATGTTTAGGAGACGTGTGGTGACGGGGACATGCTTTAATGATGGCAACGAGATCATTTTTAAGGTCCCTTCCAACCCAACCCACCCTATGGGTCCCGGAGGGTCAGGCTGACGGCTGGACTGGATGACCTTGAAGGTCTTCTCCACCCTACACGATTCCACGAGTCTATGATCCCATTATTTTGTGATTTCTGCTTCCCGAACCCGCCTGTTTTCCCCCATCCACTCCAGCTGGGTGCCCCCCACCACCACCGGCAGCTCCCCGGGCAGCAGGGCAGCACAGGGGCCCCTTCCCTGGCAGACGGTGACCCCATCCCACCGAGCTAATCCCCTGCCCGTCCCCAACCCCAGCCAGCCTCTGACGGCCTGGAGCAGCAGGAGAAGCCCCCCGATGGGCGGCTGCCCCCTCTCCTCGGGGTCCTGCTCATTCCCCGTGCGCACAGACCCCCATCCGGCACCACCTCCCTCTGCTTTACGTTTATTTCAGGGCTCTGCCTCCCCCATCCAGGAGACCAGCTCACCACCGAGGGCAGCCCGGGTGCTGTCTCTCACGCTCGGTACTCGAAGAAGCTGTCCCGGACCTCCCTCTCCTCGGAGGTGACCCTTTTGCCCGAGGGGAAGGTCTGGTAGGTCCGCAGGTTCTCCGGGGACACGCGCTGCAAATGCCACCGGGTCTTCCCGCTGAGAGGGGGGCTGCAGGGGGGCAAGGCAGCAGGTTACCAGCTGGGCACCGAATTTCTGGGCTCTGGGGGCTGGTGGTAAGGTTGCCAGCGGGTCCTGAAGGCAGGGAGGTGCCGGGCATTGCGCCCAGCTTTGTTCTCCAGCACCCTTAGCAGCGCAGGAGCTGGCCGTGCGCTCTGCTCCAGGAGGAAGATGAGTGCCTGGCCCTCGTAGCAGCTGCTCCCCTCTTTGTCCTCCTTTTTCCGCTCTTTTCTCCTCCTCAAAATGGGACCGGGGAGGTGAAGGAAACCCTCCCCACTGCTGTGCACCGTCCTCATTTCAGGTGGCACAGGGCACAGCCAGCGGTGGCCAGCCCAAAGGGGCGCAGCGTAGGGGCAAAGAGCTCCGTGCCCACCCATTAACCGCAGGGTTAAGCAGCTTTTTGGAGCTCCACACCCAAAATTTAAGGAATCTGTGGGCTTCCAGGCTTGGTCAATCCATGCCAATGCTCCCAGGGGCTCTGGGGACCAGGAGGGCGCTGCGCCTTCGCGGTAGGGTTGTCCTAAATCTTTTTCTCTTTACGCACCAACAGGGGCGAGCTTCACCTCGAGGGGCTCAACGAGGGCCCCCAAGGAGAGGCAGTGAGCGGGGTGGGTTTGTCTGCAAGGGGTAAGGGGGATGCCACGATCATCCTCCCAGCAGAGAGGGGCGAGGAGAGGTGGGATGGGATGGGCAGATGGGCTGGGGGACCCGTGGTGCCCAGGGGTCCCCCTCACTGGTGCCAGTGGCACAAATTGCTGCTTGAGTAACAGAGGGCGAGTTTTGCCTTTCAGCTTTTCTGCCCTCCTCTCGTCTCCAGGACCCATTTTTTGGAGGTAGCTGCTTGGCAGGGGGCTGGAGCAGCCGAGCAGAGGACCCCTAGCTCTCCCCGCACCCCTCAGGCTCGATCCCACAGCCCCAGTCGGGTCGCCGGGTGCTGCAGCGCCCTGGGGTGTCCCCTGGGTACTCACAGGTCCAGCGGGTGCGGGTATCTCTCCATCTCCTTCACGGGCAGCACAAAGTAGGGGACGGGGTAAAGCGTCCCGGTCTTGTCCTGGTAAAACTCACGGTGCTGCTGGGCCAGCTGGGGGCAAAGCCAAAATTGGGCAGGGGTCCGGGCAAGCAGTGCAGCCCCCCAACCCTTATTTGCACCGGGATTTCAAGGTGTAAATAAGCAAGCCCACCGCTGTCACCTCCACCCCCTAACGGCACAGAAGGAGCTCCTGCTGCCTCTTGGGCACTGATTTATCCCTGGTACTGCGCACACAGGTCCCTGCCTGCGGGATGATGCACCTCAGACAGTCCCTGCTGCTTTCAAACCCCCCCCAAAAAAAAAAAACCAAAAAATGGGAGCGGCGCAAGCTCCGGCTGCACGCCTGCAGTAGCCACGCTGCCGTGCAAATACAAGAGCAACACCCGGGATAAAACACCCGGGGTGCTTCTGTCCCCATCACCGTCCCCGTCCCCACCTGGTAAAATTTGCCCAGCTCCAGGGCCCGGCC
>CM030751.1:118643041-118693158 GCA_018104995.1 Cairina moschata | reverse complement strand
AGGAAGGTAACTGGGGGACCTGTCCCCAAAAAAACTTTGGGAAAGGTGAATCATCTACATGGAACCAGTGCAGTCAACAATTGCACGCACAGACAGAGGCAGATTTGGTTAAAATAATTTAAAAATCCCATTAGGCTTGCAAGGATGAGTGCGCGAGCTCGGGGACATGCGGGAATCGGAGGGGCCGGTCTTTATTTGCATCTTGATCTGATAGGCCTGAGATATTGCAAATAATAAATAAATAAATAAAATTAAATTTAAAAAAAAATAGGAGAGAAAAGAAACAGAAAAGGAAAGAAAACAGAAATCCAGAGGCCTTCCAGCACCTTCATTGTGCTAGGATTCGCAGCTCTGGCTCCGGAGACGTCCTGGCCACCTCTCCTGGCCAGAGCACGACCCAAATGCTCGAGATCTTGTGGCCATCTTCTCTGGTTCCCAGTGAAACGTGGATTCATCCAGCATGGGACTGGTGGGAAGAGGGGACGGCTCGATCCATCCCACAGGAGTTTTCCACAGAAAACCTCGTGGAAAAGCACCGCGCGTCCCCACAGCCGGCCCCTCTGCAGGGCGCACGGGTTAGGGAAGCCGGGTTTGTTAGTTGTGCTGAATCTCAGAAAATGGGAAAACCTCCATACCCGAATCTGTAAAACACCCGGGGCGGCTCAGATCTGCAAGGAGAAGCCGGGCAGAAGCTCCAGCTCCTCTGGAGACCAGCAGGATCTTGTCATCGCCGCGCTGGATGGGGAGGTGCAGGGCTCCTCTCCAGGCAGGATGCTCACTCTGGAGGATCTGACTTGCATGGAAAAGTTTCCTCCTTTCTTAGCAAGCCCTTGCGTTTGCTCACGCTCCTGCTTGACGTACAGAAACTGCCTCCACAGCATTTTTTCCCTTTTCTTCCGAGCCCAGCACGCACATGCAGAGCCGCCCACCGCAGCACTCGGAGCCGCAGATGATGCCGCGGGGCGGCGTTACCCCACAAAGCCTCGCTCCCGACGGCTGCATCCCAAAAAAAAAACCCCTGCAAAACGAAAGAGACTCGGTGCAGGGGGGGGGCGACAGCTGGTGCAGAGAGACCTGAAGCAAGCGAGTCGGGTTTGGGAAGAGCTGGGAGGGGGAAAAACAGAGTCTGTGAGCAGCGTGGAGCTGGCCCGAGGGAGGTCTGGGTGGCACAAGGGTCGCTGCTGCTCCTTGGTGGCCTGTCCCCAGCAGCAGCAGGTGATGGAGACGTGGTTTGGGTCGCTGCTCCCATTCTTTGGGGTTTGGGATGTCGGCTGCCAAAGCCAGAGGGCTGTGGCTGGTGGAGACAAGCAGGGTGCCCCAGGTTTTGAAGCTGAGGATGCTGCTGAGTTCTGCAGCGCTTCGGCAATGGAATAAAGAGCCCCCTGGAATAAAATCACCCCCTGGAAAATGAAATCCTCTCCATCCTCGCACACAGCTGCTGTTTGTGCCAGCTCAGGAGCCCCCTGGTAAGGATCCTGGGTGTGTTAAATGCCAAATTTCTGCTCCCAGGGGCTCAGGGAGCAGCTCTCCCAAGCAGCTCGCAGGGCAGAGGCAACAAAAAGGATTTTCTCAGGCATCCTTCAGGGCTTTCTAGCAATCAGAAGGAGATTTGGAGGGGATTATTTAACAGAGATTGCTCCTGCCTGTCCCAGGGGTTCCTGGTTCCCAGCTCAGCCCCCAGCCCCTCTCCGGCTCTCCGAGGAGCTGGCGCTGCCCACAAAAGCAGGGGAAAGAAAAACAAGGAAACTTTCTGCAATTAATATAAAGGATCTCGGCGGTTTGACAAATGGGGAGGCTGATGTGATTGCTCCGAGCGTAGGAGGAGAAGAGCTGGAAAAAAAAAAAATAATAGAGAAAAAGAGTTAAGAAGAGAAAATTTCATTAATTTTGGACGCGAAGTCCTGTAGCATCATCATAATGCCATTGCTTTTGGGGATGGATGATTGGATTGGGCTAATTTTGATGGGATGCTGGTGCTGTGGGGGGTGCACGCAGAGGGTCTAGCTAAGGCCAGATCCTTTCCATAGCAAGCTGTGCTTTCCCCCTCGCCTTTGGTGCAAACCCGTAGTAAATAGGAACAATCAGCAGTGATTCAGAGGTGGGTGTGTGGTTTTGTTCACATGCAGCGATGTGAAAATTGCAGAGACGTTGTGAAAAGCGAGATTTGTGTTTATGAAGGGCATTTTCTCACCTCGCTCTGCTGGGGGAACGCTTCGGGCGCGCCGTGCGTCGGGGACCCGTGTGCTGGCTCGGCTTGAAATTGGGCTCCTGCGTTGTTCCTGCTCACCTTCATTATCCCATTTAATTGTGCAATGGGTAGATAAATCACCAGCGGGGCAGGCGGAGACCTTCTCCATCTAAAAAAAAAAAAGCACCGAGCTTCTTTAGCTACGAGCAAACACCAGCAGAGTTTGTGCAGGGACGTGAGCAGGGGCGCAGCTCCATCCAGAAGCCCCACGGGGGGTTTTTGCACACCCATGGGGCTCTTACAGACCCCAATCCCTGGGATGGCTGGGGCTGGGGGCACCCTTGGGTGCCCCTGTCCCCCCCTGCCCCAGCAGGGTGCCCAGCCCCATGGCCCTGGGCTCGGGGAGCTCTCCAAGGAGCAGCCCCCGGCCCCTCTCCACAGAGAGCAGCAGGGGAGAGCCAAGCACCTGTGGGGTAAACTCGTGCCAAAACCCACGAGAGCTCCTCTGGACGATCAGGACAAACCTCAGCAAAACCCTCGCTGCCCCCAGCCTCCAGCATTTTAGCAGGAGCGAAGGCAGAGGGTGGGAAAAGGGGCTGCAAAAGCAGCAGCAGCCTGCGCAGCTCTGCCCGGGAGGACCAAAAAGGAATCCAAAAAAATGCTGTTGGATGCAACCAGGTGCCTTATTTCCAGAGCTTTATTACCCATTTATGAAGGCTGCACCCTCGCTTGTCTCTTTTTGATGCCACTGAAGCCCTCCTGGGCCCCCAGAACTATTTTTCTGGGAAGTGTCCAAGCAGGAAAGCAAGACCCGTGAGGCTCGCAGCTCCAAAGGGCACATTTCAGGCTCCAAGCAGAGCGTTTGTGAGCGACCCTACAAGACGTGACCCTCCCCGAGCCCAGCCCACATTTTAAAGCTGTCATTTATGTCTTCACCCCCCCCACTTGGAGGCTGCGGAGCGCTGCAGGAGCTCGCAGCATCTCCAACCTCTGGCCCCAACATGGACCAGCTGAAGGGCCGGGGTCCAGCACCCCTGCTGCTGCCCCTGGGGGGGCTCTGAGCCTGGCCCCCCACCCAAGAAAGGGGCTGGCACAGGCTGGGGATGGATCTGAGCCCCCCCATCGCTTGCTCGCCACCCCAGGAGATGCTGAGAGCAGGGGGGTCCCCACACACCCCATGTCCCCGTGGTGGTCCTGGGTGGTGGGACATGAGCTCAGGTCCTCCCAGGCACCCCGTCCCCCCCCCGTGACATGCCTGGGGGGGGGACACACACCTTTATTCCCCCCCCCCAGCCAGCAGCACACCCGGTGAGGCGCCTCGCAGCAGGGGGAACCCTGCCTCAGTTTCCCCACTGATATGGGGAGGGTCTGGGGGGTGGTTCCTACATCCCCCCCCCCCCCCCCTTTTTCAACCACCTCCAGCCCCGGGGAGGGGCGGGCGGGCAGGCGGGGCCGCTGCCGAAGAAGGGATTAATTCGGCGCTGGGGAGGGACAGGGGGGCACCGCGCACCGGGCACCGCGCAGAGCCCAGGGCGCATCTCGGGGGCGCATCTCCGCGCGCAGCCCCGCGCATCTCCTGCTGGAGAGCCCCGGGCGCATCTCGGGGCGCATCTCGGGGCGCATCTCCCGGTGGAGAGCCCCCGGCGCATCTCGGGGCGCATCTCCCCGCACATCCCCGCGCATCTCCGGGCGCATCTCCCCGCGCAGAGCCTTGCGCCCCGCTCCGCATCCCGCGCATCTCCGGGCGCATCTCCCGGTGGAGAGCCCCGCGCATCTCCGGGCGCATCTCCCCGCATCTCCCCGCATCTCTCCGGGCGCATCTCCCCGCGCATCCCCCCTGCTCCTCACCCCATGGCTCTGCAGCTCCAGCTCCGCACCGTCTCCGGCCTCCGCGGCAGAGCCGACCGCATCGCCAAGGCGGCTTTCCGAGGTAATGGGGAGGGGGCTGCGGGAGGCGGAGTTGGAGAATTGGGGACGGGGGGGTGTCACCGTGGTGGGCTGTGCCCGGCTGCCCCCCCTGCCTCAGTTTCCCCCTCGTGGGTGCACCAAGGGGGTCGCCCAGCCCTCCCCGAGTTGCCCCCTCGCCATCCCTGCTGCCCTGGGGAGGGGGATTTGCGCAGGGGATTCGGGGGGGGAAATCCTAGGGAGGTGAACCCCACTTCCCAGGGGATGGCTGGGGGGAATTGGGCCACTTTTAGGGTCAGGGCTGCACTTTGGGTGGCAAAACGGTGCCACCGGGGCAGTGTCACCAGGAGGGCTGGGAGAGGAACTCGCCTGGCTCCGGCACCCGCTGTGAGCTGGGATTTCTTCCGAGGCTGCAGTTTTGGTTCTGCTCCGGTCCCTTCCAGCCCCAAAACCTTCCCGGGGGGGCTGCAAAAGGATCCAAACCTCCCCAGGGCTCCGTGCCCTTGGCACAGCCTCTCCTGCCCCGTCCCTTCCTCGGGGATAACCTTTGGGAACAGGTTGCACCCAGCCCCAAATCCTGCCCCAAACTGCTCGTGGTCCCCAAAGGGGGGACAAGAGGAGACCGCTCGGTGCCTGCCCTGCACGCAGGGGTGTCCAGGGGCAGATGCTGGGGGTGTTTGAGCTCACCCCGTGGTCATTTCTCGGTGGGCTTTGTGGATGCTCGCCCCCTGATAATTTGGGATGGATGTGGAGCAGGGTGATGGTGTGGGGACGTTGTGTTATTGGTGTCCTGTGCTGGGCTGGGGCCAGCAATGTTGGTGCTGCCCCAAAAGAGGGGCGGGGGCTGCTCCTTGGAGAGCTCCCCGAGCCCAGGAACATCGGGTGGGCACCCTGCTGGGGCAGGGGGGGGGGACGGGAGCACCCAAGGGTGCCCCCAGCCTCAACCATTCTGCGGTTCTGTGACCCTAAAGTCAGCCCTGGGGTGGGCAGCAGGGTATGGTGCCCAAGATGTGAGGGAAGGGTCTCGTGCCACTCTCCGTTGACTCGACAGGCAGCGTTAGACCCCAGTTTTTGTAGGGAAGGAGTTAAGGAAGGAGCTGGACCCCGTTTGAGAGCTCTGAAATGCTGCTCGGCTCCAGCTCGAGGGGGAGATCAATGAGATTAATAAATCACAGCTCTGATAAACGGGCTCTGATCAGGGTCCTGGGGGACCGGGGTGTGTGAGCCCCTTTTGGGGTCTGGCTCCTGGTGGCCCCATCCCTGGTCCTGCAGGTGGAGCTGGCTGGTGTGAGCTCCCCGAGAAAATCCCACATTTGTGGGTGGGAAGGTTCATGGCAGGGGACTGGGAGGGTGGTTTGGGATGTGCGCTGCACCTTCTGGCTCTGCTTCCAGCACCTGCCAAAGGGATTTTCTGCCTCTCTTTGGGGAATGATTAAATCTGAAAGGGTCCAGCGATGGGATGGGGCATTCCCTGCAACGAGCCGTGCCCCCAGGATGTCTTAATTTTGGTAAAATGAAGTTGGAGACACGGTGGGAGGGGGTGCCCTGGCCTCCAGGGGCTGCCTGCGCCCAAAGCGCCCGCCCTGAGACAGTTTTAATTACCTGGGAAGTTAAAAAAAAAAAACTCAATTTGATTCAGTGAGATACTCAGCATTTTCCTAACACCACAGGAGGCAAGGCTATGAAGAAGATATTAATTAGAAATATTGGTGTGGGGGTGAGGTTATCCCACGAGGGCAGCCAAAAGCTCCAGGCTGGGGCTCCTGGGACGTGGTTTCGGGGCAGGACCTGGTGGTCTCATAGGGCTTTTAAACCTAAACAATTCTACAATCCCCTGGGGAAGCCAGCCCAAAGGCTCGGCACAGAGGCTCCTTTCCCCGTCTCCCCGCTCACAACCAACCCGTGTCTCCTCTGCAGGGCTCTCCTTCTACACCCGAGTGCTGGAAAGCTGCGAGGACGAGGCCAGGTTTGAGGAGGTAAGAGGAGAGGTGCCTGCCTCCTGCCCTGTCTCCCCTGCCTGCTTTGCCTCGCCGTGACCCATTTTCCATACAAATACCCCTTCTCCTAGGGGATCACAGGGAGTCCCAAGGCACCGATACCTCTTTGCAAGGACAGAAGGGAAAGGAAAAGCGATTATGGGCGAAAAACTCAAATTTAAGTGTCTTGGCACCATCTTTACGAGCTCCAGCATTTCTCTGGTGGGTGCTGAAGGATCTCAAGGACCTCAGGACCCCGTTCTGCTGGGGCTGGGGGTGGCGGGGAGGTGGGACCTGCGGCTCTTCCCATGGCGTGGATGCTCCCGGGAGCGTGGCATGAAATCACCCGTGCTGTTGGCACTGAGGTTTTGGGAAAAAATAGTGCAGCAAAATACGCTATAGGTGCAGTCTTGTTTCCTCCCACCCCATTAAATCCTTAATTGCTCGTGCTGATGAAGCAATGGCCAGGGCAGGAGCGTGGAGGTTGGAGCCAGCGAGGGGGTCCTGGGCTGCCCCCAGCAATTAGCTGATGGGAGAGTCCAGGAGAGGAATATTTCCATCTGGGTCTACACAAATGACAAGTAATTAACAAGCCTGGGTGATTTTTTTTTTAATTATTATTTAATTTTTATTATTGCCTCACTGCAGCTTCCCTGCCCCTGCTCAGCATTCGCGAGATCCCACCACCAGGCTGGATTTGGGCTGCCCCAGTGGTTTCCATTTGTTTGTTTTCCTCCCGTTCCCTTTTTTTTTTTTTTCAATTATTTTTATTCACGGCTTAATGAATTATGCAGAACCTGTGCCTTCCCAGAGCCCGGGGAAGCAAAGCTGCTGACTATTGCAGGGGGTGGCCACGGCGCTGTGGCTGCTGCACATAAGCAGGAACAGCGGCATCGCATCCCATGTGCACCCCGAGTGGTTTCTCCTCCAAAGGGAGAAGAAAAAAAACACCTTTTTTTTTTTTTTATTATTTCCTTTTATTTTTTCCCCTTTTGTTAATAAAACAGATAAAGCTGACCCATCACTTGCTCAGCTTTGCACAGGGTTTTTAATAAGACTTTTAGCAATAAAACCTACATCCCACCTGCAGGTTCAGGGCAGAAATATGCTGCAAATGTTTGCTACTGAAGGTAACCAGCTGTAGAAGCCACTTATCTGGAAGGGTAATTAATTGCTGATTGAGTTCTGGTGCGCCATTTTTTATTTATTTATTTATTTATTTTTCCCGTTAGAAATTTGTTATGACCGAGGCACAGGGCATCTCTAATTTAGGAGCCTCTGAGTAAAACACAAATATCTATGGCCTGGGTTGTATTAGAGGTCAGTGAGTGACCCTAACAATCCTTACCAGGCTTAAAAAATAATAATAACAAGGTTTTCCTTAGGTTTAGAGCACAGCATCCTCGGGGGAGTGATGGCCATGATTTGCTGCGGGATGCCCCAGGGCATGGGATGGTGCATCTGTAGGATAGGAAGGAGCAGGGCTGGGTACCCCAAATCAGCCGGATGGGTTTTCCATGCTCTGGGGTAGAACCAGGAGGAGAAGGAGTGCGGATGGGCAGGGTTTGGGTTGTCCCCGTGCTTGAAAACATGGCACAGCTCTCTGTAGCTGGGGATCTGGTGATGTTCCTTGTCCTGCTGGTGTTTTTTTTTGGGGGGGGATTGTGGACAACATCCAGAGCAGGGTGCTCGCCTTTACTGAATTGCATTCCCCAGGGTTTCAGGCAGTGGATGGGGACCTCTTCCAGCACAGAGCACAGCGCCGTGGTGCGCACCAGGGCACGAATAATGCTGGGAAGAGGAGCGGAGCCACGGAGAGCAGCGGATTGGGGCTGTTCCCTGTGTTTTGCTGCTCTCCCAGGTGCAGGGCTTTGGCTTTTGCTCGCTGGCTGTGGTGTTAACGGCCCCAAACAGGCTTTGAGGCATGGAGAGCTCTCAGCAAGGCTCAGTGGGGATGCTCGGAGGGGTCGCCCGTGCTGGGGGCTGCACAAACCCAGAGGGCAATGGACAGCCAGGTCCCTGACCCCACAGCCCAGGCACATGGGGCAGGGACTCACCCACGTGCATTCAGGACAGAGGGATGCTTGTTCCAATTCCTCCCCAAAATTTGATCAGCGACGTGCCCAAAGAAGACTTTCTGGGGCACTTTATCCAAAATCCTGACTGCCCCACTCCGGTGGGTGCCCATCCCCGTGGGAAGCAAAGCGATGTCGTGAGGCCATTTCTATTTCTTTTTTTCCTGTTTCCAGATGCTTTTATATTCGCTTCCTTGACTCACTGCAGGAAGCATAAAAGGGAAAAAATTAGCTTCAGAAATAAGCGTTGGAGTATTTCTGAAGAGTCACAAACGCCTTCCTGTGAAGCTGCTTGGCCAGCACTTTCCCTCCTGGGCTCTGAATGCAGCCCTGCAGCGGTGCGGGGCTCGGTCCCGCTGCCACATCCTTGTGTCCCTGAGGCACTGAGAGCATCTCGGTTGGGGCTTCGCTCAGACATGGGAGGCTGGAAGGGATCCGAGACCTGGAAAATGAGGGAAGCTCGGGTGGTTTGGCCTGGCAGGGTGATTCCTTGGCTTGGGGAGGAAAAAAAGGAAAAAAAAAAAAAAAAAGAAAGAAACCTGAATATATCTTTATCTCTATCTTTATCTCTATCTTTATCTCTATCTTACCTTTACCTTTACCTTTACCTATCACATCTTTATAGATATAGATACAGATATCTATATATCTGTATATCTATATACCTATATCTAATCTATATAGATAGATATAGGTAGATATAGATATATAGATATCTATATATCTGTTTATATATCTATATATCTATATCACATAGATATAGATATATATTGTATTAGAGGTCAGCGAGTCATCCTAACAATCCTTTCCAGGCTTAAAAAAATAATAATAATAACAAGGTTTTCCTTAGGCTTAGAGCACAGCATCCTTGGGGGATATATCACATAGATATATTTCACATAGATATACAGATATTATTTATATATCTGCATATATCTATTTTTGTATAGATAGATGGATATAGATATTTATAGATACCTATACCTATAGATAGATATCTATAGATACCTATATCTATATCTGTATGGATATAGATATAGATTAGATATAGATATAGATTAGATATAGATATAGATTAGATATAGATATAGATATAGATATAGATATAGATATAAATAGATATAGATACAATTTGGCACCAGGACACATGGTTGGCAAGCCTCCTGTGAGACAGCCCTGCCTTTTTCTGGGCAGAAGGGGTGCTCAGCACCCTCCCAGCTCCATCCTCATCACCCCTGCCACCTCTCCCTGTCCCCAGCCTGACGTCTCCCCGTCCTTCCTCCCCAGACCTTCCGCTGGCCGGTTGCGAGCAACATCGATGGGAACGAGATCCTGGAGGTCCAGGTCTTCAACTACAGCAAGGTGTTCACCAACAGGTGAGAGCGGGGCTGCCCTGCCCTCCCTCCGTCCTGCTCGAGCTTCCCTCTTGGGTTTGGGAACCGGAGGGTGAGGAAGAGGTTGGTGATGCCTCTTGGGTTGGGCAAGGAAGCCCAGACCTAACATTTTGTGAAATAACACGGTTTGTGAGTGCAGTTGCTAGTGCCCAACAGTTTATTTGTGGTCACTGCCACATCTACAGCATGGTTTTGTGAAGGTGCTGCCATCTATTTCAATGCCCTTTGCATGTGTTTAAGAGAAAATTAAATCTTTTATTAAATTAACAAGGTGGAAGTTGATATCTAAAAGCAGCTCTGCAAATTCTGTAATTGTTTGTTTATCTTATTCTTCCATTTTTCTTACTATTTATTGCAATTTGTTCTCACCTGGGTATGGTTGTTGCCAGGACTTATGCATTATGTGCAATGTTATGACAGTTTTTTGAAGGTTTATTCCAGTTAAAATTTTGCCCACACATTGATAATGAACGCAAGAGAGGAGAATTTTGTCCCTTCTGTCAAATTAGTGTTTTTCATACCATTTTCCATGCTGTCACTGCAAAAATCTGGGAGCATTTCACAAAAACGTGAATGATGGGAATTGTCCTGCAGAACATTTACATTGACATTATAGGGGGAAAAAAAAAAACAAACAAAAAAAAGATGGTTTTTTTTCAGGGTTTGCAGACTGCATTAACAGGCAGCCAAGGGGAGGTTGTGCAGGGCTTGTCCTGCTGCTGTGCCCATCCCATAGCCAGGCCCTTTCTTCTCCCACGAGCTTTGGCTTCGGAAATAGGAGCCAGGACTTCACAGGGAGCCTGGGAATGGGATGAAGAAGAAGGTTTGAGAACTGGAGGGTGGAAAAAAGGGACCTGGTTGACGTGCAGGTGCTGTGCCGGTGCCCACGGGCAGGGCAGTCACCGTGAATCCCTGCGAGGTGTCACCCAGCCGTGGTGTGTCCTGGGGTTTGCTGTCGCTCCCAACATTTTCTCCTTGGTTCCTTGTCTTTACAAACCCTTCTGCAGCCAAGGAAGGGCTTGGGCTCGTGGCTGGGTGTTGGATGTTGCGGTTGGTTTGCCTGTGGTTGGACGTTGGTTGGGTCTGGCTCTCCGGAGGAACACACGCTGCTGTAAGGATTTGTAGCAGCAAAAAAAAAAAAAAAAAAAAAAACAACTGTGGCAAACATTTCTGCTCTGAAAACAAAGTGTTTTTCCCCAGCTGAGGCTCAGTGGGGTCACCAGAACGTCTCCCAGATGCACACAAATGTTCACGCAAAAGCTTGTTTCACAGCCCAAAAACAAGGGGACAGATGGTGTGCAGGGCAGGCGTGTTGAATAGGCACAATTAAAAAAAAAATGAGGGAAAAAAATTAGCTACTTTCATCTTGCTTTTAAGTCGGAGCTTGAGCAGCAGGAGAGTTGAAAAACTTGTGTCATTCAAGGAGCAAGGCAAGGAGCCCCCAGGGGGTGGTGGCTGGGCTTTGGGGGGGAAGCTTGGCTGATGGAGGGGGCCAGGGCTTGTGGGGAGATCCCAGCTCAGCGTGGTGTGAGCCACTTTGAGCCACGTTCAGACCACTTACTGAAGGCACCTAGGCTGAGATGGTGGGGCTGGAGAGGTCTCCGAGCTCCTGAGAGATGCCCACAGGACACGTATGAATGCCTTTGTCCCCTGGGTACTGCCACTGCCAGCTTGCTCCAGCCTGGAGACAGAGGATGGGAAGGGACGGGGCATCCCTCCAGCCTGAAAAAAATCCCACTGGAAAGATGCACAAAGGAATAGATAGTGCAATATATGTGTCTGCAAATGAAGGACTGTTGCTGTTCCTCTGTGGGTCCTGGGCAGTGGAAAAGCCAGGGCATGGCAGCGGGCTGCACTGATGAGAGGCAGAGCCGGCAATCACTCGGGTAATTCCTTCCTCTCCCTAGGTGACCAAATTCTCTTAGAAATCTCCAAGTACCCAACACAAAATAAATATACCCCAGCAGTGCAGCCAAATTACTTGAAATTACTTTTTTTTTTTCCCTTTGCCACGCTGCTTATACAGGAGGTTGGCTGCCTCAGCCAGCCGAGAGCCACTTGCACTGCTAGGATGACCTTCAATTTTATCATTCCCATCACTTTGGTTATTTTCCTCGGTTTGCCTTTGGTTCCTGCACACACCTATCAGCCTTACTTTCAGCAGCACCTTCACCTCTCGCTGCTGTGCAGTGAGCAGGGATCTGACCCCAGCTTCCACCAGCTCAGCCCCCCTGGCACAGAGAAAGCCCCGTGCTGTGCTCCCTGGGTCCCCAGGGACTCAGGAATCGGGACTCAGGGGTTCCCATCTTGGTGCTACAGCCCACAAAACCAGGAGCATCTCTGCCTGTTTTTTGCAGGCATTTTCATCCCTTGAAAGCTCTCATGCCTTTGTAGTCAGAGCATCCCTCCGCCTTGCTTTTGAGAAGGCTGCTCCTTTTTTTTTTTTTTTTTTTTTTAACCATCCCCAATCGTCTTTGCAGCTCATTATCCCACCAGTGTTCAGTTTTCAACGCCTCCCCTCCAAAGCACAGGCTGGGCACACCTTACCCACCTCCCTCCTGCCTTCGTGCAGCCAGGCAGTAATTGCTTCGTTATGCTCCACGATGCAAATTCCTGCAGGGCTGTGGATGCTCCAGCTTTTTGGAGCTGTTCCCAGGAGTGCAGACCAGCCTGAGGTGCGGGTGCTGCTACCTGGAGGTGTTTTTGGCCCGTGAGTTCCCTTTTGGCCTGGTTTGGGCACGTTGTGAGGTCCTCACCACCCTGCAGGGCTGCCTCTGCTCCCCGGTGATTGAGTGCTCGTTATCTGGAAATTGTTTTCTAAGTTATTTTTACATGCCAGTCACTGATGTAGTAGTCATCGGGGTTTAATAGCAAAATTGCACTATATTGCTGCCATTCAGTGATGACTATCAACTGATACCCTATTTTTAGAGTTTCTCCATTAATCTGCTCTTGTTAGTGTGTAGCATCGATAGCAGGCACAGTAAAACCAAACATTTTGTTGGAACCTATTCCTTTCACGCAGTTACCAAAAAAATGACTCTGAAGAAGCACACCGAGCTTGTTTTGACACGCTCCATCTCCTCATAGACCTGCCTCGAATGTCACTGATTACACTCCAGTTTTTAATTGCGTTTTTTTGAATCTTATACAAGATTTTCTACGATTTTCCTAGGATGGCTGCCAGGTGAGCCGGGCTCTCTCCATTCACCCCGAGCAAACACTTTGCTGTGCCGGGCCTTCTCTGTTATTCCAACTTCATTACAAATGCTATCAGCAGATCAGGGGCAGCCAGCTTGTGTGTGATGATTACCCGCAAACTACCCCTGGAACAATGCACAGAAATATTTATCCAGCATCTTTGCCTGCTTTATATCACAATGGGCTGGAACAGCAGCTACTGCCCCTGTTTTTGGGCTGCATTTGCCTTCAAAAGTGGAGCTTATTGTCCTCAGTACTGCTGGGGCCAGAGGCTGGTTGGAGGATGCTCTTGTCCTGCTGTGGTCCTGGGGTGGGTGCTGGGAGCATCCTGACACCGTCAGGGGCAGGTAATCGGGAAGATGCTCTGTGGCGGAACATCCCCAGCTCCCTGCAGCAGCTTTCCAGACTTTAATTACCTGCTCCATCTCTCTCTGCTAAATTAAAAAGCACTTCAGGTTGGAAGTTTCCTTGTGCTGGCATTTACAGACAGTGGTAAAACGATCCCCAAAACATCCATTCCTGTAGCGGTGTGTGTCCCAGCAGTGAAAGGAGCCCCAGTATGGGGTGCTCTGGTTGTGTGGGGCCCCCAGGACACCACAGGGGTGATGTCCCCATCCCACTCCAGGGCAGGGGTGGGGAGCAGTGAACCCCCTCAGCAGGCACCCAAAGGACAACACCTCGAAGGAGCTGGCACCTTCGGCGGCAGGAATCAACCAGCAGAAGACTGCTCCAAGTCCGAAATATAAAGGCATTAGCCACGGGTTTATGTCCTGCCTGCTGAGAAATGCCCCCACCAGCACACCCATGCCGTGTCCTGAGGCAGGGCCACAACCACAGCCCGGCCTTCTGTCCCAGGAGGAGGACGGACAGACAGACACAAATCTTGGCCGGGAGGGAGAGGAGAAGGGAGAAGCAGAGCCCTGGCACAGGCTGTGGAAAGGGGAGCCGTGGTGAATAATTCACGTGCGGCTGATTAGCACGACTTATCAAAGCCCCAGATAAAGGCGCGACACCCGATGCAGGCCCGCCGTGAATAATGGAGGGGCCTGGTGCCGAGCCATGGCTGCGTGGCTGTTGCCTTGCCTTTGTCTGCTGCCCTGTGGCCAGCACCACGCAGCTAATTAGCTGGTAAAATAATCCTTCCCTGGCCCTGGTCCCCTGGTCCCAGATGATTGCTGTTGGCTCCACCGAGGGGCCAGGGTTTGGGCCTGGTGGCTGTCCTCAGGACCTGGATGACCAAAAGGATGCCACCTCATGGCTGGGTGCCCAAAACAGGGGGCAGTGCATTGAGAGAGTTCATGAGGACAACTTAAATGAGGAAAACCTTCCTCTGGTGGCAGTTCCTTCAGTAAAAATGTGTAAAGAACCTCCTGATTTCCATGGTGGCCTAGGGATATTTCCCCTGGGATGCTTATTCTCCGTCTCCAAACCACTCTCCTTGGTCAACATCACCCAATGTCACCTTGTTGGGGACCAAGAAGGTTGAGTGGAAGCAGGATACCCCATACCAAGGCACAAAGAGGTATCAGCACCTCCAAAGCCAGCAGGGCAGTGCAGATGCCCCTGCCCCAGCACCTTGGGGGGGTGCAGATTTAAAATCCTGCACCTGAGAGAAGGATAAATAGGCACACTTTTATGCATCCATCTCAAAGACATGGGATGCTCCGTGTGATGCCACGCATCATGGAAAGCAGGTGTTGAAGCCAAGCAGCTGTTGCATTGTGAGATGATTTGTAGGAACTCAGTGAGGAACTCCTACAGGAATATGATTAATTTTTGTCCTTTCCCTTCTGGTCCCCTGGGGAGACCTAAAAAATATCTCCAGGGTGAGTGAAAATTCATGGCATATGTTGTCACAGTGCCCTGGGAGGGGGCATGTGCAGGAGAAGGGCATGTGGTGTGGGGTCCCAGATGTGGACTTGAGCATGCATGGGCAGGAGAAGACACCATGAGCCATGTACCAGCGACCTGGGGTGGGGGACAGATGTGTGGCAGAGGCAGAGAGAAGCAAGGAGCAGGTGGAGGCATCAGCCAGGGCAGCACACTGTGATGGGAAGACACCAGAGGACACCAAGGACACCAACAGCCACAGAGCAGCATCCCCAAGACAGCAGCTCCTGCCCTGACCCACGGGGACAACCTGGACCAGCTCCTTCTGTGCCCCATGTTCCCCCCATGCCTAGAGCCAGGACATCCCGTAAGGATGGAGAAAGCTGCACGAAACCCCACACCTTTTGCTCCGAGGAAGTTTGTTTCCCTCCCTGCTGGCTGCATGTCACCATTTTCCTCTCCGGGGTGAGAAGAAGCAGTAACCAGATCTGGCTGAGGGCGATGCTGGGGTGGGCACGCTGATAACACCCCCAGCAGAAAGCTGATCCTCGGAGAGCAGGCAGCAGCTGGCTCCCCTTACCTGGCCAAGAAACAGAAGGACTAATACCGAGGGCTTTTGATACAGCTCGCCAGGATAAAATAGAGCTTCATTTCATCCTTTGTGCTCCAATTTGGATCTCTGCAGGGTTCGTGCCTTTAGTGAGCAGCTGCCCCCAGCAGGACTTGGGGACACCGAGGTGCTCACCGCTTCTGCTCGCCTGCAGACGATGATGTGCTGCAGGATTCGCTGCAGGAGCCTGCAGTGCCAGGACCTTTCTGCTGCCAGAAATGCTGAAATATCACAGCCAGAACCTGCAGCATCATCAGCGTAGCAGCAGGCTTCCCCCTTGGTGGGCCAGGTCCCGGGGACACCACGAGGTTGCACCCAGGGGTCTGTGTCCGACCCAGCGGAGCCCTGAGTGCACCCATAAAAATGTGCAGAGAACTGCTCAAAGGCAAAAACAACCCTGCAAATGAAACTGTGTGCCTTTAACCCAGATAACGTGTTTACAAAATATTTCATCTGATAGATCAAGAGGGATCTGATAGACCAGAAAAAGGGCCTAAAGCTCTGGAACTGTTTTTTTTATTTTTATTTTTATTTTTATTTTTATTTTTATTTTTATTTTTATTTTTATTTTTATTTTTATTTTTATTTTTATTTTATTTATTTATATTTATTTTTATTTTTATTTTTATTTTAACAGTAAATTAAGCTAGGCCTCTTCAATTCAGAAGGGGAAATAACTTGCTGTATCTTTTGGTTAGCTCAGAAGTAGTCAGGAAGCTGGACCTGATCTTTGAAGGTCCCTTCCAAGTGAACCATTCTATGTTATGCCATGCTATAACAGATATCCATCAGGCTAAACCAGGGGAGCAGCAGTTATTCATCACCTGTTCCAGCAGAAAAAATGTGAAGGTTTAAAGGAAGACATCAAGAAGCAGGCTCAGGATGAAGTGGGTCTTCAGACAAAGCCAGCTGGGCTGTGGAGGGCCCCACAAGGTCTTGTGGAGAGCAGAAGTTTACAGGCTCAAAACTGAATTTGGCATCTTCGTGGAATAAAAAAACTACATGAGTTTATTGAACACAAGCATATCTCCTCTGGGCCAGGAGCCTTAAGGTGGGCATTCTTCATGGGGCAGAAGATTGTGCACTGACCAGCAGGGTTTGATGAGCTTCCTGATGTGTCTGGGGTATCAGGATACGTTGATTTTCCCTCCTGAGAGCCCAGACTCCCTACCCTTTCCAATCCATGGGCTGTCCTTTTTATTTATTTTATTATTTTATTTTATTTTATTATTTTATTTTATTTTATTTTATTTTATTTTATTTTATTTTATTTTATTTTATTTTATTTTATTTTATTTTTATTTTATTTTATTTTATTTATGTTTTATTATTTTATTTTATTTTATTTTATTTTATTTTATTTTATTTTATTTTATTTTATTTTATTTTATTTTATTTTATTTTATTTTATTTTATTTTATTTTATTTTATTTTATTTTCCTTAAATCAGCACTTCCTCTCCATTTTCCATTGCACTTCCTAGGCTGTGGGGTTATTCTCCTCCGAGGCAGCTCCTTGCCCAACCTCTTTTCCAGGAGCTACCAAATGGGTTTGTTGGGGTCAGTCCCGTGAGCAGGGGTCTCCTCGAACATTCCCCTGCGCTTGGACGCTGCAGAGCTTGCAGTGACAGCCACTGCCATGCCTTTAGGTACAAAACAGTGCTCATGCCATGCTGATAGATGCAAAACCTTCCCTCCTGTGGCTTACACGATGCGTGCCCGGAGCTTGAAGCATCCTGAAGAGCCCTTTTCACTGCACAGCCAAAACGCAGCTTCCTCTGTGATCATCCTGCTGCAGCCACAGCTTCCCAAATCGCTCACCTCCTCATCTCCCCTCCGCACCCTGCCTGCGTGGCTGGAAAATTAGCTTACCCCGTGGGTGTGTGCAATCATTCCTGTTTTGTTAATGGCTGGATAACCCGGAGAAATGTAGGACGCCCCAGCTGCTCCACCTCAGCAGCCTCCAGACATGAAAAGTTGCTTCGGTGAATTAAGTTTTTTTGTTGTTTTTTTTTTTTTGTTTTTTTTTTTTTCCCGAGCAAACTCTTGCAAAAATCCTAATTAAATATGAATGGGTTTTCATTCACCCTGGAAGACAAGTGGAATAGCATAACGAGTGCCAGCCCTGTCTCGTAGAAACAGATCCTGTCAGGAAAGTCACTGGGGATGCGGTTACAGACCTGGTTGCCAAAGGTGCTGATGCGGATGCGCTCTGACTTGGCACGGTGTCTGACTCGGCAGCACAAAATATTTTGATTAAGAAATGAAAACCCGGCAAATCTTGTCACGGCGGGTGCTGGGGGTGCCGTGCATGTGCTAAGATCCCAGAAGTGATTCAGGATAGGGACGTGTCACCAGGGAGGATGGCAGCCTGCAGAGCCCTGTGGGGACCAGGGCTCCTCGTGCAGCCATACGCAACTCCCTGCAGTGGTGAACTGGGGAAGGAGAAGGATGGATGGATGGATGGATGGATGGATGGATGGATGGATGGATGGATGGATGGATGGATGGATGGATGAGTACAGAGAGGGAGGAGAGGCTACCTGCATTCCCAAGGCTTTCCCAGGTTCAGAAGCAGAAGGTTCCCAGGTTCCAGGAGCAGAATTTGCCCACGGAAGAAATGGTGTCCAAGGGCTGAGCCAGCAGGGAAGGAGGGACAAGCCTTCATGGGCTGAAGGATGCCTTTGGCAGAACTAGACCAAGCTGCACAGTCTTCAGATTTGTGCCTAATAGCATCTCAGGCTTCAGTGCTATAGCTTTTGCTTTGAGGGAGCGAGCATTTCAGTGCTGGCAATGCCTGGCAGGGTTCTACCCAGTCACTGAACTGCTCTGGGCACGGCTCGCAGAGGGATTCATGGAAAGCTGGCACGTGCCACGAGGGCAAAGAGCAAAGAGCAGCACGTGGTGGGATGTGCAGCACTCCCAGACCGCCCCGATCCAGGGCTGCAAGCCCAGAATTGGGCTGGGTTGGTAACAGAAGAGGCTCCAGCAGTCCGATAAAATTACGGGTGACCCAGAAAAACTCCCTCTCTCTTTCCATCCGCAGAAATGCCAGGGGAGGGAGCAGGGCACTCGATGAATTATGAAAGGCTCGGAAGTGAAAGGCGGCGCAGACGAGTGCTGAATATTTCATCCCCTCTGGCCGGGCTCTTGCTGGAGACGTGGGTTGGGAGGGGGCCAAGGAAGGGGACCACCACCCCAAAGCATCTTTCTGGCCCTTCCCAGACATGAGCTGGGCTGAGCTCTGCTACCAGAGCCAGGGGGGTGCAGAGTCAGAGCACACAAGGAGATGCAAAGACACGCAAAGAAAGTGGTGCAGGGACTCCTGCTTTTCTCCAGCCTCAATTAGGAGCACTCACGGGCAGCTTTCGCGTGCTTTTTGGCTGCAGCTCAGGCTGGGGGAGCAGAGAAGATCTGGAGATGGGTGTGATGCTCTCCTCCTCTAGGTTTCTCTCGGTCCCAGACAGGAGCAGCACAACAGCAGGGCACCGAAGAGGGGAGGTGGCTGCTTCAGGTGGGTCTGGGGGCTCAGGAGCCCCTCTGCTCTCTGCTGCAGCCAGGGCAGGAGCTCTCCGAGTGGGTTCTGCTGCCCGGGATGTCCCCACTGCCTGCTTTGGGGCAGAGATGTTCCCCCCTGTGACTCTGGGGTCTCCCCATCCACCACCACGCTCCGGATGGCTTCTGGCTGCACGTCACAAGTCCTTGTGATGCTGGGAGGGGGGCTGAGCCCACGTCCTCACCCCCTGCTTGAGGAACCCAACACTCGGACGTGTCAGACGAGATCTGTGGGGCTGCTTCTCTCTTCTCAAGCTGTTTCTCCTGGGGAACGCAGAAGGACCGCGTGTGAAATGCCTCCTGGAGATGTTTGCTCCTTGTTGGCCTCCTGGGCTCTTTCCCCACTCGTCCTGCGATGTGATCTGACAGCGCCAGACCCAAACACGCTCGCAGGCAGAGCTGCAGCACAAGCACGAGGCTGCTCCGTGCCCTAAAGCCTTGAGCCCTCCTGGGACGGCCACAGCAGCACCGGGGACACCCCCAGGCTGTGCCTGTACCCGAAATGCTGTCGGTTTTAAGACGTGAGACGGGCAGAGCTGGGGCCTCTTGTGGCTGCCAGCTGTAGGGGTTTGTCCCCCACAAAGCAGCAGGGAAGCACACGTGCTTTGCCACTGCTATTTAGCAGAATCAGGCTTTTTTTTTTTTTTTTTTTTTAGCAGAACCAGGAAACAGAACCAGCATCCATGGAAGGATGGGTCAGGGGGAGCTGCATCCATGCAAGGTTTGGAGGCTTGGCTGGACAAAGCTCAAGGCCAGCCTCATCCGGAGCTGGTGGTGCTCAGCGCAGGAGGTCCCTTCTGCACAGACCCTTGAAGGAAAAGCTCCATCCTGGTGTGAGATTCCTTAAATTAAGGAAAAAAAAAAAAAAAACAACCACAAGTGCTTTGTTGCTGGAGAAGCAGCAGCTGTGAGCCCTGGGCTGCAGGGGATCAGAGGGGAAGCAGAGGTGCAGGTGGTGAGAGCTGGGCACGGGCACATTCCCCCCCTTTTTGTAATTCACAACAAGCCAAGGCAGCTTGAAACCACTTCAGAGTGCTCTCCCCAGCTCCGTGGGAAGCAGAAATGCCCAAGGCTGAGGAGCTGCAGTCACATTTTGTTTTTATTGCCTTCACCAACCCGAGGATGCTGGAGGGGATGGTGGAGGCAGCTGGAACCCAGGGCAGGCTCTCTGGCTGCCCCCAGCTCGTTTTGCATTTCCAGCCCTGTTAGTAAGGACTTTCTGAAAGTTCCCCATCCCTCTGGGGGTGTTTCTGCTTACAGACACCTCTGCATGTGCTCCAGCACCTTAGGGCTGTGCAGCACTGCCAAGGGGCTGCATTTTGTGCCAGTGGGTAAAATACAGAGAGATACAAACACATGCAGGAACACGAACAGCACAGTGAGCTGCCAGCCGAGCCTAGAAACCTTCACAAACAAACCTCCCTGGTAAGAAACCATACCAAAATAACCTCATTTTAGAGCTCGGGCCACAAGAGAAGCCCTCCAAACTGACTTTGAGCTGACCTCCATCCAGCCAGGAGCGGGGGACAGCCCTCCAGCCCCCCAGCACAGCCTTGTTCAACTCTCGTTGAAACCTTTCCAAAGCACCAGAGAGCTGCTTCTCCTGCAAACAGCGAGTCTCACTAATTAGCAAACCCTGAAGCCCAGGCTGATACGACGTTTTTCCCCTGATAAGCTCAGCCCTGGGAAGACGCGGCTCTCGCTGGGAAGCGGTGCTGCATTATTCATGCGTGCAGCCACGGGAAACGCTCGGAGAAAAGGAGTTTGTGCTCAACCTGGCGTCTTGGGGGTGCACGGGGAGCTGGGGTGGGGAGGTGCAGGTCCTGCAGGGTGCTCACGGGTGGGTGGGAGCACGGCACACGGGATCCCACTCCTGGAGCATCACGGCACGCTGCAGCGGGGTCCCCTCGCTGCTGCTGTGAGCTGGGTAAGTGGTTGAGCCACAGAAAGGTCATTTTTCTGTTTTGCTCGGGTAGTTTATTCACATTCCTCCCAGCAGGTCACTTGGTGAGTGGTGTGTAATGAGATAACTACATGGCACAGCCCATTTTCTGGTCAGACAAACACCCCTGGGGCTCTGGGCAGCTCCATCCCAGTTCATCCTGGACACAGCATTGGTGCTTGGGCTGTACAGGGGCAGAAGTGCCCTCCGTGGCCCACACACAGCACAGGCAGTTCCTCCCTGGTATCACATCTCGATAAATCAGCATCACAGGGATGCCTCAGGGTTCACAAGAATCATTTTTAGCAGCAGCTGCTTCCTTGCTGGGGCAGAGCACCGCAGGGACCTTCCCGGTGCCCCTTCACTGTCACCTGGGATCATGGCACTGGAGGTGCCACAGGAGATCAATGGTGCAAGGCAGCTCCACTTTCACCTTTTCAGGGCTTTTTCCGTGTCGGGAGCCACATGTTGATTCACAGCTGGCTCTTTCCTCGGGCTGACTCAACCCAGGCTGCACAGGTCCCTCTGGTGCCGCACCGGCACACGGAGAACATCAAGCCACAGCTCCTTGACAAGCCATGAGCCGGCGAATAAATAATGGCTTTTATTAGAGAGCGCCAGGCTCCTCTGCTCCCTGTGGCATCCTCTTGGGCTTTTAATTTAATGAGCAAGGCTGCTTTTGGTGCACGGTGCTGTGCTCCTGGCTGCGTGGTGCAAAGAGCTTGGGCAGGAGCCGCAAGGAGCGACGAGGTGCCTGCTACTGGGGGGGGTTAGGAGCTGGTGTGATGCTCGAGGAGAAGGATCCACGGTGGTCAGAAGGTGGTATATGCCCTATATCAGCCTCGGTGTTTGTTATATCCCTACATCAGCCTTGGTGATCGCAGCAGTATCATAGGATAAAGGATAATATCAAAGGGTCCCAGGGTGGTTCATGCTGGAGTATGAGCTTTCCACGAGTTCTCCGTGCTCAAGGCAGGCTCAGCACCACCTCCTGCAAACAAAATTGTCCCGTTTTTCCCTTTCCCATTAAAAATGTGTCCTGGCGGGTGCTCGCCTGACCTTTCTCTGCTCCGTAGGCTCATCGGCACGTTCCGCATGGTCCTGCAGAAGGTGGTGGAGGAAGGGCACGTGGAGGTGACGGATACGCTCATAGACGACAACAACTCAGCCATCCAGGTGGGTCACAGCTTCCCTTCCCTTATCCATCACGGGAAACGTGAAGTCCCACTCTTTCTGCCTCTCAGGGGAAATTTGGGATAAAAAATGCCCGGTCTGGGTCTGCACCCTTCATCCAGAGCCTGGCTGATGCAGCTCATGGGAGCTGTTTGCCATGGAGACCGAGTTTTAAAACACACTTGGAAATCCAGCTACTTTTGATCTTCCTGTGTATCAAAACGCTGGTGTTTTGATTTAAAAAAAAAATAATAAAAATTCAGCCTCTCTCCCCGCTAGACACAACATTTTCCTGCCTCCATAAGCAGGTTCCTAGGCTCAGCACAAGGGAGCTCCATCAGCAGGGACAGGAGGTGACTTCTGGGGGGCAGAGGGAATGAAACTGCTAAAATAAATGGGAAAAAGTCCTGAGGAGGGGCAGGGGAGCAGAGGCAGCACAGCCCCAGGACGCTTTCTGGGGTTTGCTTTGGGCAGAAATGCCACGTCCCTTTATTCCCCCTTCGTTTTGGGGATGGTTTAGCTCCAGGTCTAAGCCAGAGCCGGGAGGTGAGGGTGCAAGCTCACTTTTGGGGCTTTCATCAGGATTTCGGTCCCTTCTCCCGTGCAGTCTCCATGGCAACTCCAGGAGAGTCAAAACTCACAAATTTGTCTCCAAACCGCTGCTGCTGGGCTCTGCTCCACCAGGAGGAGGAATTTGGGCTGCAGGAGCCCTGCGAAGAGAATCCAGAATGCAACGCCTGGGGCATTTTGGTGACAAAATGCTGTTGGAAACCCAAAGGTGGCACAGATCCCGCTGAGCAGCAGGGTCAGTGGGGGCTATGGCGTTGGCAGAAAACCCATTAGGTGCTCCCAGGGGTGGGCATCACCTTTGAGATGTGAAGAAAAATGGGTTTGTTGGAAATGATGCTCTCCTCTTTAGGTGTCTTCTCTCTCACAGGGACCCCCTGTGCTTTGGGACCCCAAGTCTTGGGACCCCTGTGTTGCAGGGCTCCAGGTGGGTCCAGTTCAGTGTCACCGTCTGGAATCAAACTCAGGGAAGGGCTGAAAAAGGCTTTCCTTTTTCTTTGCTGCCCGGCCCTAATAGCATTTCTGACCAAAAGACCCAAAAGCTGCAAAGCCAGGAGGGGTTTCGTGGTCGTGTAATTTGGCCATCAACAAGGGGCTCTGGGACAGCTCAAAAACTATTGGTAGCTGGCTGGGGAGCAAATAAAATAAAAGATAAAGATAAAAAAAAATGAAATGAAATGAAATGAAATGAAATGAAATAAAATGAAATGAAATGAAATGAAATAAAATAAAATAAAATAAAATAAAATAAAATAAAATAAAAATAAAGTAAAAACAAAAACCATACAAATAAAACCCAATACAAATACAAATCTTTTTAAATGTCCAGTGACAGAGGAGCCAGCAGTCCTTCGAAGAACTATTCCACCGGGTAATTTTCTTTGCCATTACAAGTCAGAGTTTCGTTTGCAGTGTGAATTTGGTTTCAGTTTATAGCTACTATTTTCCCTCCAAACAAGCGACAATTTTATTCAGCCCCAAAACAAAATTGTTCATTTTATTGCACCCATCATTTCTAGTTTCTTTTTAAGGATTTTTTTTTTTAACTTTTAGAAATAGTTTTAAAATAAGATTTCAAGAGAAAATGTCTCATAGCAGCACTGAAGTGGCTTGAAACTATGAAAAATTAATATTTCAGCGTGGATCTCTCCCTCTCCTCTGTATTTGCTTTTTCAAACCATTTGAAGCAGCTGGGTGGGGGCAGCACAGTGGGGCAAAACATTTTGATTGACTCAAATTTGCGTTTTTCCATGGAAAGAATAAAATCAGTCAAAACCTTCCTCAAAGCTGTGTCCAGCTGGGCTCACTGAATGCCCTGAACTCCCCCTGGTCACATCCTCCATCTCCTGGCCCTTCTCCCTCCCTTGGACACCAGCAGCGGGATATAAAATCCAGATAGTTTTGTATAAATATAAATATAAATATAAATATAAATATAAATATAAATATAAATATAAATATAAATATAAATATAAATATAGGTATAGGTATAGGTATAGGTATAGATATAAATATAAATATAAATATAAATATAAATACAAATACAAATACAAATACAAATACAAATACAAATACAAATACAAACACAGGTGGTTCTCCTAAAAATACATGAAAAGGAAGGTTTTCTATCACATTTTTCCTTTCAGGGTTTGCCTCTCCAGCAGTCGCTGGCAGCTGACTCCTGATGGATACTAACTGTGGGAAATTGTGTATGCCCCAAAAAAACCCCAAACCATCCTAGAATCATAGAAATCAGAGAATATCCCCAGTTTTAACAGACCCATAAGGATCGTACTGGGAGGCAGCAGCTCGGCCACCCGATGCGGGGCAGCACTGATCCTTTTGGGGTCCCTCTGCTGGGGACGTGTCCTCCCTCTTCAGGGCTCCTGCCACCACCTCTCCCATCCCTGGGGTGACAAATTCTGGTGACATGGTGACAAATTCTCCTTTCTGCTAGAAAAAAATCCCGTCCTCACATCTAACACCAGTTGTCTTTGCATTGAGCTACCCAGTAACTTCCTAGTGGAAGGTGAAGAAAGATTTGGGGTTCGGGTTTGGTTTAACCTCTGCGGCAGCTGGTTCCATATTTGCCTTTCCCAAATTCTCTGTTTTTAGTGGAGACACTTTGCTGGCTGCTCCGACCAAAGAAGAGTTTTTGGGACTTTGGCCATCAGAACAAGGCGTTGGCTCTTTGCAGCACGATGAGCTCTCACACCCTCATCCAGGCCTTAAAACCCTGCAGGCCCACCCCCAAAATGCCTCAAGCTCTGGACAAGAAGAGGTTTGGGGGGCGTAAGGCAGCAGCTCCTCCTGCCTTTGGGATTTTGTGGGCTCTTGGTGCTGAGCCCATCTCCTCGTGTGTTGCAGACCAGCATCTCCATAGAGATCCGCTACCAGGCCCAGGACGGGACGGTGGGCATGTGGAGCGACAAGGAGTTCCTGGAGACCCCCGGACCCCGCTCGGAGGGGGACAGCAGGTCCCTTCTGGAGACCGACAGCCTCCTCCCCGGCCTTCGGCAGAGCTCGGACGTGTCCCCGGGGAAATCCAGCCAGCAGCCTGCCGACAGGAGCTTTAGGAGGTAACGGGGACAGTATGATTGTGGTAGGGCTGCCGCCAAAGCACCCATATGGGGGAATTCCCACCCCATAGCGCTCCTCTTCCTCCTCCCCAGCATCTGTGGGACCTGTACCACAGCTGGAGGTGAGGATGGGTGATATGGGGCCTTGTGCTGGTGCCAAAAGGGCCTGGTGCTCCTACAGAGCCCTCCAGCACAGAGCCGAGGCCTCCCACGAGCATCGGGGTTTGGAGCTTGTGGCAGATGTTGGGTTATAAATGTGGTTAAATACAGATCTGAGGTGGGTGAGGGGTCTGGCTGCTGGCAAACCCCTCGTATCGGGTGGGATTGGGGCTGGTTGATGAAGTGTGGGGTCCCGCACCTCGACCCCAGGGCAGGAGGCAGGTCCTGACCCCATACTGGTGAGGATGCTTATGGGGTCTCAGTGCCTTTGATCTGAGATTGCAGAAACAACTCATTACCTAGATAATGAAAACCTATCTAGATAGTCTTAGTGCAGCGCCCAGGTAGTTATCCTAGTGTTAATGGTGTCGGCAGCTCCAAGTGCTTTCTCTGGATCTTTCAAATTTCAGATGTTTTTATGTTAGAAGAAGTTCCCCTTGATTACAGTACTCCGCTTGCACAAGACACTCATGCCTCACTAAACCAGACTCAGACAAGCCACATCACACTCTTAGATCCCTGTCTGTGACCCATAGGAAGGCACATAATGAAAAACACTCACTGTTTTCAGACCACGTTGCTCAGGATAGCCTCTTTCATCTGTTAGTCTCCAGCTTGAATGCTGTAAGACTGGTGGAGCGCATTGTTGGATTTATTCTACATCCTTCCAACTTGAGGAGCCAGTCAAGCTGAAATGACAGCTTGAGATAGCAACTGAGGCTTAGGCTAGGCTGTGCACCAGAGAACTTGGTGCCCATAAGACGCGATACTTCGGAACGACTTGCGGGGAGGCGACGTCACTTGGAAACTTCCTCCAAAATATTCCCTGTGTTGCGTGCTAAGTGGCATTGCCTTTGCAGAGGCGTAGATCTGGGGACCAGATCTGGGGACCNNNGCAAAGGTGAAATGACCCACACCTGGCAGATTTCACTTCACAGGGGTGGAGCCAAGAGATCTTGTGGAATAGGCTCCTCCAGCTGGTTTCAGTCTTTTAAAGTCAAATGCTCCTTATCACTAATGGAAACCACCTGACAAGGGGCTTAGTGGTTAGAGTTGACCTAATGAATTAACTACGAAAGGTGCACAACAGTCGTATTTCTGTTAGTCATTCTGTCAGGAAAATTAGTTCAGAGCCCATTAAAATAAATAAATCAATAGATAGACAGAGAAATCAAAGAAATCAAATAAAATGACCTTAAAGGCAAAGTTGCCTTTAGGATCCGGATCCTCACTCACTATTCAGGTCAAGGACTGTTCAGCCTGGAAACGAGGTGGCTGAGGGGTGACCTTTTCGCAGTCTACAGCTTCCTCACGAGGGGGAGTGGAAAGGCAGGTACCGATCTATTCTCTTCAGTCCCCAGTGATAGGACCCACGGGAATGGCGTCAACCTGAGGCAGGGGAGGCTTAGGCTAGACATCAGGAAGAGGTTCTTCACTGAGAGGGTTGTCGCACACTGGAACAGGCTCTCCAGGGATGTAGTCATGGCACCAAGCCTGTTGGAGTTTAAGAAGTGTTTGGACTGTGCACTTAGGCATATGGTCTGGATTTTTGGGTGGGCCTGTGTCGTGTTGGACCCAATGATCCTTATGGGTCCCTTCCAACTCAGGATATTTTGATTCCTAAGCAGGCACGGTAAACCCTCTTCTAGTGTAAGTGCTTTGCTTGTCCTGTTTGCTCTGTGTGCCTGCCGTGTGTCTGACTCACTGAATCTAGAGGTTAGATCATGGAAGAAAGAATAATGTTTTAAGTTATATAGGATGAAGTTGCAGCAACTTGCTGAGGACTGCCCCATGTATTTGGAGTAGGTACTTTGTTGCAAGCAGAACTTCCAGCTCCAGCAAACAAGCCCTTGGTTGCATATGTTGTCTGTGAAAGTCCATCCTTATCCCACATCTCTTCTATATCTGCGAAATAGTTTTGTGTGGTCCACAGGTATCTGAACTGAGGAATAATTAGTTTTCTTGCTGTAATAGCTTTCCTGTGTCTACCATATGTTGTTGATGTAACAGGATGGTGTGGGGAACTGTTTTGCAACAAGTGTGTTAAAATTAGCCAGGTAGGAAGCAAAGAGGTGCTGTCCCCAAATGAACTTGATTGGAAGACAGAAAAAATTATTCCTTAGTGGGAGGTGGAGACATTACTGTTTAGATGTATAGTCTAACTCTTACAGACAGAGTGATTAAAGCCATCTTGTATTAAATTGTACTCTGCAATTCTACCGATAATACAAATATTTATCTCAACCTTTATGCAAATTCTGTGAAGCTGCAAAGCATCCAAATGCTACTTTTACAAGCTTATTGCAGTATATATAGTATGAATATTCTTTCTCGATTAAGGGATGAACTATATTTAGTACATCAGGGAGTATGGTGATCATGAACTTTAATGTTTTATAATCTAGTTGAGATGCATATTACTGATAAAGAACTTCATCCCTTAATTTTCTTAGGAGCTGTATACTTTTTGAAGGTAATTAATACAGGAAAAAAAAGGTAGTATATNGGGGGGGTTACCTGGGTGCCTGCCCGCAATGCACTTGGGATGGCTTCCTCCTGGTCCTTTGCTTCTTCCCTTCTTGATATTTGCCATGTACGCTGCCAAAACCCACCCGAATCCACTCCCTTGTGTGGTTTTTGGTTTTCCTCGGTGGCTCTTTCCTAAATACTCGTCCCCCTGGGGCTGCAGTGCCCGGGGGAACACCAGAAGGGGCAGGGCGAGGGAGGAAGGGGGCTGAGCCGAGCATGGGGACGTGGCCGGGTGCCCTCTGAACCCTGCTCGGGGGCTGAGACTCATCTCACAGGTGGGCTAGAGGCTCTCAGGATATCTATTTCCCATTTCTGGGGCCTTTTCATGGGATCCTGGAAAGGTTTGGGTTGGAAGGGACCTTAAAGACCACCCAGTTCCACCCCCCTGCCATGGGCAGGGACACCTCCCACCACACCAGGCTGCCCAAAATCCCTCCCTGCCTGGCCTTGAGCACCTCCAGGGCCACCAACCTGACCCAGTCCCATCCCTAAATCATGTCCCCTAGTGCCACAGCCACGTGTCTTGTCCCACATGGCCCCAAGCCAGCCCAGGACCTTTAAGCTCCCTGCCTGCCCAAACCATCCCACCATTCTGGGATTAAATTCCCTGGACAGATACAGCGATTTTATCACCAGCCATCCGCAAGCAAATTGCCTGCACGACAGCTCAGGGACTGGTGGGAT
Organism: Cairina moschata; assembly: GCA_018104995.1. NCBI lineage: Eukaryota > Metazoa > Chordata > Aves > Anseriformes > Anatidae > Cairina > Cairina moschata. The sequence continues at coordinate 118,664,792 of CM030751.1, read as the reverse complement.
TTTTTTTCCCCATTTTTTTAGAAATTCCTGGAGAAGAAGGGAACAGAACCAGCACTGGAGGTGTGCAGCTTGCCGAGGGGCTGTTTGTCTGCTGGAAAGAAACCTGGCAGCCTCGGAGCAGAGTTTTACAGCCTGAGCTGCTTTTTCTCATAATAAAGGTGTTTTCAGAGGGTTTAACGGTGCTGCTACCCCCAAAACAGCTCTGGGAACACAGATCCCACTCCTCACCCATCCTCCAGGCTGCCCCTGTCTGGGGGTCCTGCGGGCAAGCCACAGCCACCAGAGAGTGCCCGGAGACCTCGAGCACTGCTTCATCCCAGCTAAAGCCCAAGCACCTCTCCGGCAATTTGCTCTTTAATTTAGAAAGGAGTTATCGCACCGTCAGATCCTGCTTCTGCTGGTTTCACTTCTGCAGCTGCTGTGGCTGCTTTGGGGATTTTCAGCTGATTTTTGAGGCTAAAAATCCACATTACCTCCAGCCATGCGCAACTCTGAAGCTCCCAACTCTTTGCAAACAGCAGCACGGACTTGCGCCCAAATAAGAGTGAAAAATCTTCATGGAAATGCCTGCAAATCCGTTGATGCCTTCAGCAATCTCTGACCTTTGGTTCAATCTGTATTTCAGAGCAGTCCGGTGTTGTGATAATCCTGTCGCGTGCTGAGCGCTGCATTTTGAGGGCATTTTTAGTCACCCTGCAGCTCAGAGCATTTGCTGCTGTAGCAGAGCAAGCCAGGGACTAGAAATTAAATTCATTTAAATGCTCCCAGTCCGTGAGGCTGGGGTGAGCTGAGAAAACACCCCGGGATGCATCCATTTAAAAAAAACACTTGAATTTTGTCTCGTTTCCTCCTGAACTGGACGAGGTGTAAACGGAGGTTAACAAGAAGGTGAATTTTCAGCTCCAGCAGCCAAACATTTTCTCTCAGACTCCCGAGATGCTTCTGTTGAAATGGGGAAGTAAAACAGGGTCTGGGTGCCCAAAGCACTCGTGGTTGCATCCCATCGCAGAGTTTGGAGCTAGGGGGAGTTTTTCTTCTGACACTTTGGCTGAAAGGGATTAACATTTTTGGAAAGCAACCGGCAGGCAATTTGCAAACCTTTGCCCATCCAGCCCAAACCCTCCCGAGTGAATCTGACCCCAGCCCAGAGAGCAATTGGGATCCCCTACCCTGGTCCCCTGCAAGCAAGAGGCACCTGCACAGCTTTGCAGCATACCTAGCCAAAGACATTACTGATTTTTCACACCGAGGTGGCTAGAATTGGTAATTTTCAGTGAACTACTTATTTTTTTTTAGGTAATTGCCCTAGGGAGCAATCGCAAGGGGGTCGGGAGAGGAAGGGAGCAGCAGGGGCAAGCAGAGAGCGGGGCCATGGGGCAGGAGGAAGGGTTTGCTGGTGCTGCTGTGTTTGCTGTGCTCCAGCCTCGAGTTTTATCCCAACGTGGGGCATTCCTGAGAAAATATGAGGCCCGAGACTCAGAGGCAGTGCATTTATGGGGACTTTGGTGTCCTGGCCCTTGTTTGCAGCTGTCCGTGTCTGCTCTTTCAGCTGAGATTCCTCTCTTGCTTAGACCCGTGGAAAGCTCCTACATTTCTCAAACCCAAATCCCAGACAACTGCACTGAAAACACAGGATTCAATGTTTGTTTGTTGTTTTTTTTCCCCCCTTTCAGAGCTGGGAAAGGAGTTTTTTCAGCCATGAAGCTTGGCAAGGCGCGTCCCACAAAGGATGACCATCGGAAGCAAGGTAGGTGCCGGGAGGGGAGTGTTCCCCGCTCCTGTGCTGCTTTTCCAGCATCTCCCACACCCCAGGAAAGCTCCTGAGAGACCCCGCAAGGGGCTCACATTGGGCACAGCCCGTCCATAACTCAGGGATGGGGCAGGGAGTGCTTGGTGCAGAGAGGAGAGATCTCCATGGGGAAATGGGTGGTGGGACCTGATGGAGAGAGTTCCCCCACGAAGCCTTCACCGGACAGCAATGTGCAACTGTGGTGAAAAGCCTGGAGGTTGGGCATGCAGCCTCCAGCTTTTTTGGGGGATAATTCACAGACGTGACGATGCCAAGCACAGTTTTGCCCTCGCACCTTGCTGCTTGCACAGGCATCAGCAGAGCAAAGGACGGGCTCAGCCGCCGCGGGGCCGCCTGAAACCAGACGCCTTCCCGGAGACGCACGGGGGGCAGCAGTCGGAAATTTGTTGCTGTTTCCATCCAGATCAAAGATTGGGTTTCAACAGCAAAGAGTCGGGGCAGTGCCTTCTTGTGGGGAAGGAGGAAGGGACCCTAAAGCCCCCCACCCCATTGCCACCCCCTGCCATGGCCCTTGGGCACTGACAGGGATGGGGCACCCACAGGGCAACCCCCTAACCGATGAATTTCCTCCTAATACCTCATCTAAATCTCCCCTCCTTTATTTTAAAACCATTTTCCTTGCTCCTGGAGCAAGCTGGGGGCCTGCCTAGGCTGGTAAAGGGGCTGGAAACCTGCACCCCAGGAGCAGCCGCTGCTCTGCAGCTTGCCCCAGTGTTGTTTTACCCCTTGCACTCGGGGCCGTTTCTCATTTCTCATTTTTTCCAAAGCTTGCTGCCGTCACAAAGCCATACACAGCACGTTCCCCGGGTGGAATAAAATGCCACGTGAGGCAAACCTCCTTTTTTAATCCTTTTCGGACCGGGCTGCCTGTGAGCCGACCCGGCGCCCGTTGTTCTCTGCATTATCGGGGAGAGGTCGATAGGACGTATTGGTTACCTCCCTCTGCACCGTTAATTATTCACCGAGTGGAAACAACGAGAGGCATTCCTTTGTCTCCGTGTGCCCATGCAGATGAACCCGCTGTTCTGGAGGCAGAAGACCTGGACCGAAAAGCCATGAGGCTCGGGGGGGGGCTGGACCCGGACACCATCTCCTTGGCCTCCGTCACAGCCGTAACCACCAATGTCTCGAATAAAAGGTGAGGGCCAATGTGAGCTTGTGCAAGCAGGGAGGGCACGCTGGCACAGGGGGGGTAAAGGAAAAATCACGTCATCCCGTGCAAGCAGTGCTTTTTGGAAATGTCCCACAAAATGTGCTTGCAGCCCCGGGGGTTGTGTCCCTCACGTTGAAGGGTTTTCCCTGCAGATTGTAGGGCTGCCCATGCTCTGTCCCAGCCGGCAGCAAGTCCGCTGACTGATGGTTCCCTCTGCTCCCCCCCAAAAAGGTCCAAGCCCGACATCAAGATGGAGCCGAGTGCTGGGAGGCCAATGGATTACCAGGTAGGCGATGGCTCTCGGAGGGGAGGATGCTCAACAGGAGGCTTTTAGGAGAGGAAGAGGCAGACCGAGAGATTTTATTTGAACCTCCTCAGACCACAAAATTTCAGCAGAGTCACTGCCTGAGGAGCAGGAGCTCCTCACCCCAGCAGGTCCCCCTTGGTTTGTGGGACGGCTCGGGGACCAGGAGGACGCGCTCTGCATTAAGCCACTTGCTGGTGTGGCTCCCCGTCCTGAATCCAATCATCCAATCGGCCCAGAAAGCCCAGATTAACCCGAAATAGCAGCAGCCCACCTCTAAAGCATTTCTCTTACTTCCCAAGAGCTTTCAGCCTGCTGGTTCATTCTGAAGACTGGCAAGCCTGGCTGTTAGCAGCCAGAAAATCACTGCATTTCCTCGGGTAGGTTGGGACATGGCTGCTGCTGTCTTCTTCAGCTCCACTCCTGCCACTTTAATCTAGAAGAACCACACATTTGGCTTCCCCAGGCTCATATGAGCCATATTGCCCCCATTTTTTTTACCATTTGGAGCCGGCGTGACTCATAAGTTGGTTTCTCTCCTCATTTTCACCGAGGCATGCTGAGTCGGCAGCAATTTCGCTTTATGTCCTCGCCTCTCGGCAGAGCAACACCTTCCTGGGGACACCTCGGAAGGATGCAAAGAAAGATTTTTGTGAGAGATTTATTGCAGAGCATTGCCAGATCCGCTTGTGCATCCCAGACGAGACCAAACAGGAGCAGTATGTATGTGGAGGAGGTTTAATTAGACTCATAATGAACCTAGACCGAACAGCGAGGCTTTCGGGCAGTGAGTGTGCTCGGTTCAGGAGAGGTGCAACCAGAACGTAAAGAGGGGGAAGGAATTGCAGCCAACAGACAGAAGGGACACAAGTTCTGGTTATTTCAGCACTGCCAGGAGAGGATTGCAGGACGGTGCCTCGCCCTCCTCCTCAGGGGGCTCCGTTACCCTTTCTCAGCTGCCTTGCAGGAGCACTGCACCCTCTGTATTTTCTAGCAGAAGCACCTGAGGCCAGCTGGGGTGTCACCAACCAAGCCTCTCCTCCCCAAATCCCCCAGAATTTATGTTTTGTGAGAAGCAAACCCATGCTCCACGCTCTGGGGTTGAAGGATCAGGGATGCCCTGGGTCTCCTGCTCTCACCGCCTCGCAGCTCTCAGGCTTTTCCGAGCAGCTTGGTGTCTTTGGTGTGAGAAGGAAACCCCAAAACTGCCACCACTGTGATGAAAACGCTTCAAAACCAAAAGCCAGGTGGAGATGGGAGTCCGGGAGCAGCATCTGATGCTGCCCTCGAGGGGGAAAGGCCCACGAATCCATCTCCGCAGGTCAGCATCACCATCATCGAGGCCCGGCAGCTGGTGGGGCTCAACATGGACCCCGTGGTCTGCGTGGAGGTCGGAGAGGAAAAGAAATACACGTCCATGAAGGAATCGACCAACTGCCCTTACTACAACGAGGTGGGTCTGTCCCCCAGCGATGCTCACAGCCCCCCCTGTTTCTACAGTCAATTAAATGGGATTTCTTGCCACCCGGTGTTTCTTTCTTCTGTCAGTTTTTGTTGGGATAAGATGAAATCTCAAACCACAGAGAAAAAGAAAGGGAGCCTTTGCCCTCTGGCATTTCACAAATGGTACAAAGTGATCTGTGCCGACCTCTTCTCGGTTTTTCCAAGCCGTCAGTGCTTCCTCCTGCTTGCTCGGACTGCAGATGCTGCCAGGAGCTGGGGTTTTCCTGGCAGACTGAGCACCATAATGCTGTCTTTCTTCCCCAAAAGATCTGCTCTCCTGCCCTCACGCCTGCCCTTTCCCTTTCAGTACTTCGTCTTCGATTTCCACGTGCCCCCAGACGTCATGTTCGACAAGATCATCAAGCTGTCCGTGAGTGAGCGCAGTCGCGTTGTCCTTTTTACCAGGTTTTAAGGAAAACGACCCCATTTCGCTGATGCACTGGGAATGGATGTAAGGTCCCTGACAGGGGCCGAGGCGTTCGGTCCTATGAACCTCACCCTTCTTGCTGAGCCCTGGTCCCTCTCTGCCACTGGCCTTCAATTGCTGGGGCCACACAGCTCCACTGCTGTGTCTGCTGTGCCCTCCGTGGCTGATTGGGGGTGTTTTAGCTCACTAATTAGGAGCCCCCACATCCATCCCATGCACAGACCGGCTGTACAATGTCTCCCACAAAAGGAATTAATTAGGGCACTGATTTTGATCATCCTAAAGACCTTTCATGTAAATGTCCTGGTGTCCTGTTGCCATAGTGGCTGGAAAACTGCACCTTGGTGCAAAAAATGAATTTCTTTTTATTGTTTCTATTCAATCCAAATAATACAGGCTTGCAAGACTGCTAAGCAAGAGCTGCCAGCTCTGCCTCTTAGGGTCCTAGTACAGACTAAGGTCCTGCACCAAGCAAGGAAAATACATCAGCTCCTTTCCTGCCTGACATTAAACATCTGGAAAAAGCCAGGGTATGGGCAAACCTCTGATTTGTTTTTCCCCTTGGCTTCCAGGTGATCCACTCGAAAAACCTCCTGCGCAGCGGGACTTTGGTAGGCTCCTTCAAGATGGATGTTGGAACCGTTTACACCCAGCCGGGTAGGTGGCCACGCTGTGGGACCGCCGTGCGTGCCTGCGCCCCTGAATAAACGCCTTTGCAAGGCAGGCACTGCTCCCCTGGGTGATGCCAACCTCACTTAATTAGTGTCCCAGACATAAGCCAGTCACCTGTACTCCCTCTGCGGCCGAGAAAGAGCTCTTGGCACCTCCAGAGGAGGTGGCATGTCCCACCTGGAGTAAGGTGGCACCTCTGCACGTGCCAGCTCTCCGCTGACCCTCTGCAGAAGCCCAGGGTTGCTTTGCAAGCAAGGCATTAACCTTTCAAACAGCCCAAGGTCCTGGGATCCTACAAGGATCTTGCCCTCCATGGCTCGCATTTAAACCAAGAAAGGGAGAGCGTGCAATGACAAAGAGAAAGAGGTTGATGAGCGCTGCTGCCGTGTTGCTGGCTGCTGCTGAAGCCCGCAGTGACTTAGTGCAGGCAGGCCTAACGAGCGCTCCTGAAATCTGTTGTGCGATTATGGGCCTGGTTTATAGCACATCTGCTTCAGGGAAACCTGTTTTATAAAACTGCAAATGAGAAGTGAACGCTTTTGGCATTCTATCCTAAAGCATGGGCAACGAGAGCAGGCGCGGGTGGGATTAGGGAGTTGTGTAAAAGAGGTGCAGAGGGGTCCCTGGAAAGCTCATCCAGTCCATGCCTTGCTCCCTGCCGGATTCCCCAGGACACTTCTGCCTAAAAAGCCCCGTTCCTGAATCAGGGAATCACACTGAGTCCTGCCCGGGGGGCTGACAAAGCAAACACACACCCAGGGGACCTGTGAAATGCCTGCTCTGATCATTGCCCCTCTGAGGGCTCCGTGCTTGCAGCATGCCAGAGCTGAACACATCAGCATCCCTTTGGAAAAGACAGCTCCAAAATCACTGCATGAGGATGAAATCTGTCTCACACCAGCCAGAAGGCACTTTAGGCCTTAATGACTTCGAGGCTACATTCCTCTTCAGACAGTTTGTCCCATCGTTTCTCTGTCTTTAACACGAGACAGATCTTTTAATGATTTTTTCGGGAGTTTCTGCCCAAATTCCTGCTGTGCTCCGTTCTGACAGTGACTGTCTTGTCCCCTGGCTTCCAGAGCACCAGTTCTACCACAAGTGGGCCATCCTGTCCGACCCCGAGGACCTCACCGCCGGGCTGAAGGGGTACCTGAAGTGCGACATCGCCGTTGTAGGGAAAGGTGACAACATCAAGACCCCACACAAAGCCAACGAGACAGAGGAGGACGATATCGAAGGGTAAGGATTTGCAGAGCCAGCTTCACACAGCCTTTCTTGGGAAAAAAGACACTTTTTGTGCCTCTTTACCTTGGGTTGTATGAGGACAGAAGCATTTCCAGATCACCCCTCTTGTGCCCATGCTTACCTTGTGCAATGAAACCAGAGGGACCGAATAAGCTGATTTTTCAGAGAAAAAACAGGACCCTGTCATCCTACAGACCCTCTAAAAGAGGCTGTGGAAGGAAAAGAAAAAACAAAACAAAACAAAACAAAACAAAACAAAACAAAACCAACCAACCAAAAAAAAAAAAACAACACCAAAACAAACAAACAAAAAAAAAAAAACGGGAGAGTTTAAAACATAGTTCTACCCCCAAATGTTTCAGGCTGATTAAGTATCTCCATGTGCATCCACAGGCTTTAAAATCCACTTCCCAGCCTCTCACCACACGGTCAGAAACCCAGACTAGGAGCAAAATGCCCATGTAGCTTTCTTGACTTGCTGGGATCCGGGGCTGGAGGCACCACCTGAGCTGCTTTAGGTCATTGTTCTGTGCTATATTCATGTCGCTTTGTCTTGGACAGCTCCAGCAATTCCTCTAGAAATTATTTTGTCTACATCATCCCCCAAGGCTCTCATTTCTTCTTCCAGAAGAGGAAAAAATCTGCTAATAAAAGGCATTTGTTGGAGTTCAGGTCTCACCCCAAAATGATCACTCCTTCTACCATGATAAAGGAAAGGCTCTTCTAACATCCCTTTAATATGGTCTGCTTTAGATATCTAAATTAAATGAGTTAATTAAATGAATTAACTTTAATGAATGAATGAATGAATTAAATGAATTAAAAAATGAATTAAATTAAAATTGTCCCCTAGACACCACTGACAATAATGCTTATACCATTTAGTGGGACACAGATTGTCCCAGTGGCACCTCAATGGGCTCCTCGAAGATTTTCCTTACAAAACATCCCTCCCCATCCCAAAACAGGGTGGAGGCAGGACAGCAATAAAACGCAGGGCTGCAGAAATTGCCCTCTTTCCACCTCCTGGGGCTGGTGCTCAGAAAGTGGGGCAGCTTCTCACCCCTATTATTAGCCTCTCCTGGCCACCCAAGGGCTGTGCCCAGCCCAATTTGTGCCGTTGCAGGAACCTCCTCCTCCCAGACGGGGTCCCGGCGGAGAGGCAGTGGGCTCGTTTCTACATCAAGATCTATCGAGCAGAGGGGCTGCCCCGTATGAACACCAGCATCATGGCCAACGTGAAGAAGGCTCTCATTGGGGAGAACAAGGACCTGGTGGACCCCTACGTGCAGGTGGTCTTCGCGGGGCAGAAGGTGAGGGAGCTGCGTGCAGTACCGGGGGGTGATGTGCGCAGGAGCAGTCCTGGCACAAGGACACCAGGGGAGGTTTAGGTTGGATGTTAGGGAGAACTTCTTTGCCAAAAGGGTTGGTAAAGACATTTTTTTGGTAAAGAATTTCTTTACCAAAAGGCATTGGGATGGGCTGCCCAGGGAAGTGGTGGAGTCGCCATCCCTGGAGGTCTTGAAAAGACGTTTAGATGTAGAGCTTGGTGATGTGGTTTAGGGGAGGATTTGTTGGCGTTAGGTCAGAGGTTGGACTGGGTGACCTTGGAGGGCTCTTCCAATCTAGAAATTCTGTGATGCTGTGACACAGAGGCATGACAAAACCACCGTGTTTGCTGCATACCACGTTCCCCTCTCTTGTGCAGACTAGGATGGGGTGGCAGCAGCCCCAGGAGAGGAGAAGAGCCTGTTATGGGGGGAGCCTCAGGGCAAAATGCAGGTTTTGGGGGTCACTAGCAAAGAGGAATTCGGGTCGTGATGGGTTTTGAGCTCAGGCCACCCAAGAGATGTCAAACACCTTTCTTGTCCCGCTCGGCAGGGGAAGACATCTGTGCAAAAAAGCAGCTACGAGCCTCTCTGGAACGAGCAGATCATCTTCACAGAAATGTTCCCCCCCTTGTGCAAGCGGATAAAGGTCCAGATTCGAGACTCAGACAAAGTCAATGACGTGGCCATTGGTACCCATTTCATCGACTTGAGGAAGATCTCTAACGAAGGAGACAAAGGTAAAGCTAAAGCAGGGTGCAGATGGAGAGATAATGCTTTGGCAGAGGTGTAGGACGATAGCCCAGGCTCTGTCCCCACCCCGGAGGTAGCTGCTTCGTGGTGCCCTGCTGGAGGGACCTGAGCTCACTGCTGTGGCCTTCTGAGGTCACTGGACACACACTTTTTGAGAACCAAGCCCCATCACCAGCCTCCAGTCCAACACTTTTGAAGGCAAAGACACCCAAGAACAGCTGGAACTTCCAAAAAATGTGTTTTCACAAAGGGGTGAATTCCTCACAGGCTGCCACAGCCACGCAGCCAGGAACACACCGGCACACATGGGCAGGAGCAGTGCAAAAACAAAGATGGGATTTGAAAAAGAACTAAGGGGGAGTCCTCTTTTTCTTGATTCTCCCACTGGGTGACTTGCTCCATAGGAGATTATCCTCTGGCTTTGGGCTGGTGCCCATGGAGCCCATCACTGCCTTCACTGCAAAACTGCCCCCACGTGCAGTTGCAGGAAGGCATTTCCACGCACACACATCACTAGACGATCTTGTAGGTCCTTTCCAACCTCGTGTTTCTATGATCCTATGATTCTACGTGCATATTTAAGTCCGTATCACTGCGTACACACCAGGAAAGTGCCCTTCTTGCACACCCCCTTCCCTACGTGCACGTCTGGTCTGCTGCAGGCTACCTGCCCACCTTCGGCCCCGCGTGGGTGAACATGTACGGCTCCACTCGCAACTACACGCTGATGGACGAGCACCAGGAGCTGAACGAGGGCCTGGGCGAGGGCGTCTCCTTCCGAGCCAGGCTTCTGATGAGCCTTGCTGTGGAGATCTTGGACACCAGCAACCCAGAGATCAACAGCTCCACCGAGGTGCAGGTCGAGCAGGCCACATCAGTTGCTGATGTACGTAAGTCTCCCCTAACCCTACAGCCTCCAGTGGAGAGTTTTGAGTCTCGGTTATCTCATTTAGTTATCTCTGGTGTCAAAATCCGAGGATTTCATTTACTGTTGCCCTAAATATTATGGATCCCCCAGCACAATGAAAGCAAGTCCTGCAAGGGTTGCAGGTTTTATGATCATTCAGATGCTGGGAGTTAGAGACAATGAGGGTCATCTCCAGTGTTCTCACTCCCATCCTTGAAGATGGGGTTAAAACAGAAGCCAAAGCAACTTTTTACTTGGGCAGATAATGATAGGACAAGGGGGAATGGTTTTAAACTACGAGAGGGGAAATTTAGATGAGAGGTTAGGAGGAAATTCTTCACTCAGGGGGTGGTGAGGCACAGGCACAGGTTGCCCAGAGAAGCTGTGGATGCCCCATCCTTGGAGGTGTTCAGGGTCAGGTTTAATGAGGCCCTGAGCAAACTGGTGTGGTGGGAGGTGTCTCTGCCTATGGCAGGGGGTTGGAACTGGGTGGTCTTTAAGGACCCTTCCAACCCAACCCATTTTGTGATATGATTCTATGGAGTCTTTTTCCCAACCAATCCTGGAAGTAAAAACAGAGCAGTCGAATGGCAGTGCACATCTGGTGCATTTTGGAAATTAAGTGGTCTCAGCTCACCTCCGGGGGAAATTAAGCCACCTGGAAATAAAGCTGTTCCAGTCCTGAGAGCATCCAGGTGAAGGGTTTGATAATTTCAATTGGAGAACAAGCAGGTTCGTATTCCTCAGTCTCCTTTAGACAGTCCCTCACAAACGAGGGATGGCTGGTCTCAGTTTATCCACTACATTTATCTCAGTTTCTCCACCACATTTAAACGTCAGGCTCAAATCTTCAACTAAACTCTCTCTGCAGTGAGCCTGGAGACCCCTCAGGTGGGTCAGGCTGAGGGGGACACCCCAGGGTGTCCTTCAGAACCCATAGGTGGTGGCACCTCATCTTCAGAGACCCCTTGGGATGCTGAGAGGGGCCAGGCACCCCTTTTCCCAGCACTGAGCATCCCTCGGGCTGGCCTGAACCCCGATCCCTGGGATTTTCCCTGCAGAACTGCACTGGGAAGATGGAGGAGTTCTTCCTCTTCGGAGCCTTCCTGGAAGCGACCATGATCGACAGGAAGATTGGTGACAAACCCATCAACTTCGAGGTCACGATAGGTTGGTTGGGTTTCGGCGAGGGTGGTTTTGGGGAGCATTCAGAGGGGGGATGAAGGATCCAGAGCCAAGAGTCTGTCCCCTTTTCCATGCTACCACGTGCCAGAGCACAGGGACCAGGGATGATTGAGGGCCCTGGTAAAGCAGCCAGGGGGCAGGGATGGAGAGCAGGGGATGGAGATCTGCCATCAATTTGTGCCTTCTGGGCAAGGTTTTGGAGAGCTGAACTCTGCTGTCCCCCCTGGTTCCTGCAGATAAAACCTAAAACCTCCGAGCCTGAATGAGAGGCAGGTCACCGAGCCCATTTAACCCCAATAAATTACAGTCCTGTGACTTCGTTTCACATTTTATTCTCGAGGTAATTACGGGAACCAAATCGATGGCACAGCCAAGCCCGTCCTGCGGAGGAAGAAGGAAGGAGGGGACGGGGACGAGGAGGAGTCCGAGCTGCTGCAGAACTCGAGTGAGGATGAAGGTGGCGAGGACGGAGAGATGGTCTCCGTCTCCTCATCCCAGCCCATGAAGCCGCTGGTCACAGACAGGTGACGTGCCCACCCGGCCACACAAAGGGACTGAGATGGGCTCTAGACGATCTTTCAAGGTCCCTTGAAATCCCTGATATTCTGTGATTCTGTGATTTTTTAATGTCTAACAAGGGTTGAATTCACCTCTCCGCCACCTGGCCAGCTGTACACCCAACGCTCGTGGCTGTCCAGTGCTCTAACCCTGTGGTAAACTGGGATGAGGCTAGGCAGTGGATTTAAAAATCATTCAGAAAATAGGTCCATTCCTGTACACGTAAATTCCATGCATTCAGGAAACTAATCTAAAGCCAGATCGTTCCTGAGGAGCACTGCCAATACTGCACGTCAGGGAGGAGAGGTCTGGGCTTCACCTCTTTGCTCTATTTAGCTGCACGACAGAAAAATGTCACAGGCACCACGTGGAGGCAGGCAATATCCATCTAGAGATAAGGCATGGATTGCAGCAGGGAAGGCAATTTGTGCTGGGACAAGCTGTGTTTTTCTCGTCACTTGGGATCTTAAAAGCTAGACAAGGTCACGGCCACCCAGAGAGGGGAGGGTGCAAAAATAATAATAATAAAATAAAATGCTGGAAAAAAAGTCTGTGGGTGCACATGCACATCTGGTTGTCAGCAAAGTGCTTCTGCTCTACCTGCCTCAGTTTCCCCAGCTGTAAAATTAAAACATTTTGTGCCTCCTTTACAAATTGCCATGTAGTGTGCAGGTAGCAATGACCTTAATGTACAGAGAAGATCCGGAAAGCTGCAAGTGGGATTCTGCTGGGTGTTTTCTGCCCCAAGCAGTGGGATCAGCAAACCCCAAACCGAGTGGGATCAGCACGTCTTAGTGTGTCTGGGCTGGCCTTCAGCCCCAGCCCAGGGTTTGCACATAAAGGACTTGTACTCAGGAAAGTTAATTGGATGTAACCATGTGAGAAGTACTTACAGCAGATTATTTTAGCCGTGTTTTTCCAGTAAATAGACGTTATTTATCAGAAATAGCTGGCTGGCTGAACTCAGTTGGGAAACAAAACAAGCCACGTTGAACTGGGGCTGTTTGCACTCCAGTTAAGGTGTCTGCCTGGGGGTCCTTTGCTCCAGCTCCTTGTGCAGGTGAACACCAAATGGTGAGGGGATGAGGGGACACCCTTGTAGATCCTGGGCTCAGCTGCTCATGTTCCCTTCCTCAGAGCCTCCAGCCTCTGGGTGCCAGGAGCCTCTCGCTCGAGCACGGGGCTCTGCTGACATCTTCTGGATGGAAATACCCTCGATGGCTTCATTGATGAGCAGAGGCTGGTTTTGGGCTAAGGGTGACCCCTGCAAGATCTGCAGCAGCTTTATGCAGTAGCTTTATGTTTGGGTGGGCCCTGGCTGGGGACAGAGGGGGGTTCCCTCCTGGTAATGGCCAACCTGGATGGGATTTTGGGCAGGGAAGGGTGCTGGGAGAGCTGGAACCTCTCTCCTCAAGGGTGCAGCTCATGTCAGCCCCTTTTCTCCCAGCCTGACCTCCTGCAAGCCCCTTCCCCATCACAGCTCTGCCTCCACAGGAGAGGCAGGAGACAGAATTTGGTGCTGGCCGGGGCACTGAGCACCTCTTCTGCCTCATCCCACAGGAACTACTTCCACCTGCCCTACTTGGAGAAGAAGCCCTGCATCTACATCAAGAGCTGGTGGCAGGACCAGCGCCGCAGGCTGTATAACGCCAACATCATGGACAAGATTGCGGACAAGCTGGTCAGTGCGGGTCGGGGAGGGAGGCAGCCAGGGCTTGAGTTGGCCACGAGGCACTTCCAGGTACCCTGAGCACCTCTACAGCTTGCCACAGAGCTGGGTGCTAGGTCCCAGAGATGAGTGCAGTGCAGGTGGAGGCTCACAAGAGCAGACAGTGGATTAGAGGGGTCCAAATAGGACCCACGAAGATAAAACCTATCACATACAGCCAAGAAACCGTGGCCCTAGCCCAGCTACTCTCATCGGGGGTGTTGGAGCTATTCCCACCACCCAGATCCATCTCCCCCATACAAAACTACCCCGCTGCCCCCCTCACGGCTTCCCCCGTTGTGCTGCAGGAGGAAGGGCTCAACGACGTGCAGGAGATGATCAAGACGGAGAAGCCGCACCCGGAGCGCCGGCTGCGAGGGGTCCTGGAGGAGCTGAGCAGTGGGTGCCTGTGAGTAAAAGGTGGTGTGCTGCACACCCCTGCTCTCTGCAGGGCTACGGGCAAGGCTGTGGCACTGGGAGGGGGACATCACCTTGACTGGTTGTCCTCTGGAGGATGGCAGAGCATTTTAGCCATAAAATTGTAGAATCCCATAATTCCAGAGGGATTATAATCCCCTAATTCCATCCAGCCTAGCCTTGGGCACTGCCAGGGATGGGGCACCCACAGCTCTACGGGGCAGCCTGCTCAGTGCCTCACCACCCTCAAAATAAAGGATTTCTTCTTCCTTCCCTTTTTCTTCCACTTCTTTGGCTGCCTTGTGGCTTGGGCAAAAAAAATTGAGGGCATTTCTCCCCAGTGAGGTGACCTCCTGGTGGCAGAGAGGCAGCCACGCTGCTTGAGCCATCAGGATCCCATAAAATTCATGCTGCTGACCCTTTCCGTAGGCGTTTCGTGACGTTGGCTGACAAGGACCAGCACCACTCCTCCCGCACGAGGCTGGACCGGGAAAGGCTCAAGTCCTGCATGCGGGAGCTGGTGAGTGTGATGCAGCCGGGCAGGGAAATGAGGAATTTTTGGGAACAGGGCTGGAACTTGGCAGTGCAATGGGGAGTTTGGGTCCTGGGTGTGCTGGTTTCTCTGTGCACGGAGGGCTGGGGGTTGTTTCTGAACAGAGGAACCCAAGAGCACTTGGGTCTTGCAAAGGTCCCAGATGTCCCACGGGTTCACAAACAGCTGAGGGCACTGGAAAGGAGGATTTTGGGGAACCCTGCAGAGTGCAGCTGCTCCAGCAGTAGAGAAATCCTAAATATTTGGGGCTGGTAGCCCAGCTGCTTGCAAGGGAGTTAAACAAGCAAAAAGACATCCAAAAGAGAAATAGGAAGAGCAGGGGCTTATCCAGCTGGCTCAGCACAGGCCACCAGCTTCTGTATCCAGCTGCATCCCACCAAGCCATGAATTTACCCCATGAAAACCTACACGCCCCTTGCTCTGTCCCGGGCTCTCCTTTAACCGCAGGAGAACATGGGCCAGCAAGCCACGACCCTGCGGTCGCAGGTGAAGAAGAACACCATGAAGGACAAGCTGAAGCTGGTGCAGAACTTCCTACAGAAGCTCCGCTTCCTGGCGGACGAGGTGAGAGCCCTGCCACGGGGACAGGGACGGCACCACGGGGACAGGGACGGCACCACGGGGACAGGGACGGCACCACGAGGCAGCAGCCAGGCCTCATGGAGGCCTGAGGGGGGAGAGGCCCAAGGAGCCTCGCCACATCTCCACACTGCCCCAGGCCTCCCAGGCTTGTCTGGTTGGAATGAGTTAGAGCTAGAAGGAATTTAAGAGCCCTTCTTAGCTGGCCACAGAGTTGGGCCCTCTCGAGGATGAGCTGAAGGTGGTGCCCCCAGCCTCCAGCCATGGCGAGGCCGTGCAGGTCCCCATGCATCAGGAGGTGGCATGTGTCCACAGAGCACCAAAATCATCGCCGGGGGACTTTTCTGGCTAGGAAGGGAGCTGGTAAAGTACATGGCTCTTCAGAGGGCTGTGGGATACAGCCCTGTCCTCCCGCAGGACTCAAACCATCTCATTTTTATCACAGCAGCATGCTCTTGCCTCACTCCGGCTCATGGGTAAGAGATAGTCCACCATTACATGCCAGTTCCTCACAGTGCTTCCAAAGAGATGCTTCATCAGCAGGATCTTTTTATCCTTCCTTCAGAAAATTACCGTTCCTCTGATATTTTCAGGTTCAGATTGGATCAGTGGGGTGCAGCCAGTGGGGGTTCCTGGCCCTTGTGGAAGCTGTAGTCGTTGCACCTCCTTGTTCTCGCTTCCCATGGCAAGCTCCCAGGCTCAACTACATATTCCTTGCTGCAGTAAGGGCTGCCTCGGCTCGGACTCTCCACTACAGAACATAAAACAGACTGTAGGGCATGGTGGGAAACATCCAGAGATGGGAACGGAGGCATGCCCCCTGCCCTACAGTCCCCATGGCCACTGAGTGAAGAGGGAGGAAAAATCTTCTCCTTCTTTTCCTTCTCCTTCTCCTTCTCCTTCTCCTTCTCCTTCTCCTTCTCCTTCTCCTTCTCCTTCTTCTTCTCCTTCTTCTCCTTCTCCTTCTTCATATTAATATAAAATAATTTTAACCATAATAATAATAATTTCAATTAGTACAAATGTAAATCCCAGTTTCTTTCCCGCTAGGCTTCACCCTGCTAAGACTCGCTCTCAGCTGCTTTGCTTAAGCAAAAAAAGATTCTGCAGTGCAAGGCTCAAAACCATTTCAATGGCCCCCAGGTGGCACAAGGCACATCCATCTCCTGCAGGATCTGCTGAAGTTGCCTTCCAAAGGTCTACAGCCCTGTCAGTGCCTCAGTGGTCAAAGAGCTGAGACACCGACAGGGCTCTTTGCTGGTGTTCGCAGCCCCAACACACCATTCCCGACATCTTTATCTGGATGATGAGCAACAACAAACGCATTGCCTACGCCCGCGTCCCTTCCAAGGACATCCTCTACTCCATCGTGGATGAGGAGATGGGCAAGGACTGCGCCAAAGTGAAGACCGTCTTCCTCAAGGTGCCTGCCCGTCTTCCCTGGGGAACATCAGCCAGGAGGAGGGAGATGGAGAAGGGGCAAACTGGGAGGATGGGAGATGGAGATGAGGGAGCTGGGTATCCATTTTTGCTGGTGATTGAATACTAGGCACAACAGATCCATTAATGATGGTGGAAATGTGCTGCTAGGAAGTGTAAAGCCCTGGTCTTACGCAGGCTGGTGGGTGAGAAATCTCTGTAAGGAGAGAGATGTTCGATCCAGCTGGCCAGGAAAGGGAAATTTGTCTTGGAAAGAGGGAGCCAATGTGGTAGGAAGAAGATAACGCATGAGACAGAGTAGTGGGCATGATCCCAATTGATGAGGGCTGTGTCCCTGGGTGTAAGTGGGGTACAAGCAATGCACTGGAAGGGGAGTGCAGCAAGAGGTGGTCCGTCCAACTTTATGGCCTCCCTTATTTCCACCTAAACTCCTCTGTCCTTTGTTCCCAGCTACCTGGGAAGAGGGGTTTTGGACCTGCTGGCTGGACGGTTCAGGCCAAGATGGAGATTTACTTGTGGCTGGGCCTCAACAAGCAGCGCAAAGACTTCCTGAGCGGCCTGCCCTGTGGCTTCGAGGAGAAGAAGATCGCCAGAGGCCAAAACCTGCCGTCCTTCCCACCCATCAGCCTCCTTTACACCAGTAAGAGCTTGCTGCCCTTGGTGGCTCTGGGGACAGGGCACGGAGGGCAGGGGGAGCCTGGTAGGACACCACTGGCCTTCCAGGAGCTAAGGGGAAATGCTTCCAGTTGTCCCACGGGGAATCCTAGAGGGAGCTGGGGTGTGGGAATTGTGCCTCCTCCTCCTGCCCCGTTCATAGCTGCCATTCTGTGCACTGAGAGCAGGATGCTGAGGAAGTCCTTACCCATTTGGGAATCGGGATTTGAACCAATTTCCTTCATTAGTGCCAGTCCTGAGAATAGCATGCCTCAGAGACCTTGTTGTCTGGGGTTAACATCACGGCTGAGCTCCAGACTTTCATACCAAGCTGTCCCACTGCCCCTCTCCGTTGCAGAGAAGCAGGTTTTCCAGCTGCGAGCCCACATGTACCAGGCCAGGAGTTTGTTTGCTGCCGACAGCAGTGGCCTTTCGGACCCCTTTGCCCGAGTCTTCTTCACCTCCCAGAGCCAATGCACTGAGGTAAGCACCGTCTCCTGACCTGGAGGGCTGGAAGTGGGGATAACTTGTGGCTGCCTTCCGGTTCTTGTGGCTTTTTGTTTCTGGGAAGAGGCCTTGGGAGATGTCCCATGGCTTGCTGACCCCAAAAAACATTCATGGAGCCAGGTGCTGGAGCTGCAGCCTGAGATGTGGCTGAGACAGGACAGGGCTGTGCTCATTCTCCTAAACCCATCCCCGTGGCTGCCCCTGGTGCAGGAGAGCTGAGACCAACAGCCTGGGTGCTGCCCCTGCCCAGGGTCCCAGTAAGTCCCTCTCCCTTTCTTCCAGGTCCTCAATGAGACCCTCTGCCCAACCTGGGACCAGCTGCTGGTCTTCGACAACGTGGAGCTGTACGGAGAAGCCCACGAGATGCGGGATGACCCCCCTATAATTGTCATTGAGATCTATGACCAGGACACGGTGGTAAGATGAAACTCAGCAGAGGAAAATGTCTCTGGTATAGATCCTGTAATCACTTCTGGCTCATGGGCAAGGTGAATAGGGCAGAGGGTGCAAGAAGCAGCCTTTCTCCTGACCCCTGGGAGAAAGTCTCCTCACATCTCCCAGGACATGGACTAGGAGCCTCTGCTTCTCATTAAATCTCTTAGACTCAGCTGAATGATAGCTTATTTTTGGAGAGTTTTTGTGAGGTGGGAATCAAGGAGATATTAAATCAGCCTTTCCCTTCAGAGTAGCTGCTCAACCCTGGCCTTCCTGCTGTCCCAGCCCTAGGCCATCTCCGTCACCTTACTTGAAGATGCTGATGCCTTAGGAAGCACCTTTGGATGGGAAGCCAGCAGTGAAAGCTGGTGCTGAGCTTTGGTGTCCCAGCCCAAGGGGGCTGATCCTGCTCTGACCACGCTGGGGAGAGCTGGGAGGCGTCACAGTGGGCCAGCAAACCCGAGTGCTCTCTTCCCCTCCCCAGGGCAAGGCTGACTTCATGGGCCGCACTTTTGCCAAGCCGGTGGTGAAGATGTCAGACGAGCAGTACTGCCCGCCGCGGTTCCCCCCGCAGCTGGAGTACTACCAGATCTACAGGGGCAACTCCACCGCAGGCGACCTGCTGGCCGCCTTCGAGCTGCTCCAGGTACCAACAAGCCCAGCCCGAGAGAAGGGAAGGATGGGTTGGAGGGTGGAAGGCAGCGGGGTCAGTCCGTTCTTACACAAACAGCAGGTGGTTCGTACATCCGAGGGGAGCTAGAAGGGTTTAACACAGCTACGGAGCCAGCAGCAGGGCAGCTCCTGCCCAGTTATACTGGTCAAGGTGATGTGCAGCAAGTCCCAGCTTCTTTCTGGACAAGGCACCCCACTAAAATGTTGCATTAGCCCAATCTCCCTACAGCATCACTGGGAGATGCCGACGGGAGTCTTGGTGCTCTCTGAGATGCCAATTTGAAGGTCTAAGGAAAAAGGGGTGAGAATTCACATCCGCATCCCAAGAAAATGGCAAAATTTTACCCCCATAGTACACAGAGGTGCCAGAGTTAAACCTTCCCTCTTTCCTGCCTTCTTTTCCATGCACTGCGACTGTCACGTTTGTAGGGCCGTGTCTCAGCAGCCTCCTGGTGTGCAGAGGGGATGAGAGCTCCCAGCCGAGAGGAGAGAGGCCCTAGGAAACTCATCACAGTGCTGGGTTTGGATGTGCTGAGTGGCTGCAGGCTCCTCTAACGCAGCTGGGGCAGCTCCTTTGTGCCCCAGGAGCTGGCAGTGCCTGCGAGGTGGCCCCTGGGGGTCCCTCTGCATGGGTTGAGCCATCCAAGGAGCCACCCAGCAGCCATCTCATCCTCCCCAGTGCCGGTGATGTGCTCCAAAGGCACCCCGGAGCTGGGGCTTTGGTCTCTGCCGTGCCACGATGCTGAGGGCTGCGGTGGTGATCAGACATGGTCCTGTCCTCAAAGCCCCGGGGCAATAGGGTGGCTCATGTGGGCAGCCTGGGCTGCTGGGAGGTGTCCCTGCCCATTGCAGAGGGGTGAACGAGGTGGGCTTTAAGGGTCCCCTTCCAACCCAACCCATTCTGTGGTTCTGTGATCCTAATCCGAGCTGCATCTCTTCCAGATTGGTCCTGGGGGCAAGTCGGACCTGCCCCCGATCGACGGCCCCACAGACATGGACCGGGGCCCCATCCTGCCGGTGCCACTGGGGATTCGGCCGGTGCTGAGCAAATACAGAGTGGAGGTAATTGCATCGGAGCACCGGGTTTTAATGTTCAGCAACTGGATCACCCCTGGCTTAAATATGGGCACCACGGCAAGCCTAAAGAGCGTTTCGGTTTGGCCATCAGCTTCCCTCTCCCTTGGCTGCCTTGGTAGAGAGTGGAGATGGAGGCAACACAGCCCGAGATGCTCTGTGCACAGTGCACCCATGGGTCCGGGTGTCCCTGCTGGCTGGAGATGCTGCAGGACTCATTTCCCAGTCCCAGACGCTCCCGGGGGATGCTCAGAACCAACTCCTGTGGCCTCCAAGCTGAGGGCAGCCCTCTCATGCCCCTGCTTTGCCTCCTCCTCCTCTCCTAGATCTTGTTCTGGGGGCTCAGGGACCTGAAGAGAGTGAACCTGGCGCAGGTGGACCGGCCCCGGGTGGACATCGAGTGCGCTGGGAAGGGGGTGCAGTCCGCCCTCATCCAAAACTACAAGAAAAACCCCAACTTCAGCACTTTGGTCAAGTGGTTCGAAGTGGTGAGTGTTCCCCCTGGGTCCTCAGCTGAAATCCAACCTTTCTGAAGCCCAAACTGGGGCTCCCAGCCCCTTTTTTCAAGCTCCCCTTCAGCAACAGGGGACTTGAGCTCCATCCCAGCCAGTGGGAGCCTTTCCCTGCCCTGCTGAGCTGCTCTAAACCACCCCTGCTTTAGTCCCTGCTGCTTTTTCCACCCACCAAGGTGAAAATCCCACAGCTGACATCCATCCCTTGTTAAGCAGCCCCCCTCTGCTCCCCAGGACCTCCCGGAGAACGAGCTGCTCCACCCGCCCCTGAACATCAGGGTGGTGGACTGCCGGGCCTTCGGGCGCTACACCCTGGTGGGCTCCCACGCCGTCAGCTCCCTCCGAAAATTCATCTACCGCCCCCCAGACAAGAAGGCCCAGCACTGGAACATGACAGGTAACCAGGAGCATGGCTGTGGGCAACGGAAGGGCACAGGCAAAGAAGGAGATTCGATGTTTCCTGCTCTCGGTGAAGGGGATGGGGACAACGGGGTGGGAAGCTGCTGGCCCCGAGTCCCCTTGGAGTTTTTCATCTGTGGATCTCACTGCGTGCTCCCCCTGATGCCTGTGAGACAAGGAAAGCTTGTTCATTTCTAACCTCTCTGCATCTTCGTGAGCCCACACGCTCCCCAAGGTGGATTTGCCATGCTCAGTGCCTGCTGCTGTTATTTGGGTAAAACTGGAAAGCTGCAGACTGGGGCTGGGGGTGGACACCTTCCAAATCCCAGCCTCCGTTCCCTATCAGCCCCAGGGAATTCCCCACTGCAGAACCCATCACAAGCCACTGTCCGTGCACCCAGCCCGGCTCCTCAGGGCTTGGAGAGGCACAGGAATCGCTCCCCTCCTCAAAACTCTTGCTGGAGGTGGAGGCCTCCTGGCTGGGCAGAGATGGGAGCTTGGGGAGTTTTATAGGGTCCGTCCCTGGCTCCGGGCACAGATCTGGAGCTGTGGTTGCATCTTTGTGCTGCTCCTCTCAGGGCAATCATCCTCCTTGTCCCTTCTCGCCTTTCTCACCACCTGCTTTCCTTTGCTATGGGAATGTTGTTTTTTTTTTCAAGCTGTAAGGGTTTGTGCTCGTTTTCCCTGCTCTTCTTCTCGGAGCAAGGTGGCCACACGTCACTCCAGCATGTCCCTTGCGGGATCTCACCCAAGCTCTCAGTTTCTTCTCTACACTGTCCTTCTTTTTTCTCTCTTTCTCTGTCCCCTGTCCAGCTAAACACCTCAAAGGCTACCTGGCCATGGCCAACGGGGCCCCTCGCTCTCGCCCCACAGGGGAGATCGTTGTCAACATGGAGCCTGAGGTTCCCATCAAGAAGATGGAGACCATGGTGAAGCTGGAAGCTGTGAGTACCCGC
>CM030751.1:118620856-118642982 GCA_018104995.1 Cairina moschata | reverse complement strand
GCACTGGGGTTGGAGTATTTCTGGCTGTGTTTACTGGGAAAGGAGGGAAGGAAGGGCTCTCTTCTAAGCTCTCTGCCATACTCAGCTGCTGCAGACCCACCATGCTCAGCTTCAAGTGTGCAAGACCCTCATTCACTACTGGAATTACTCTTGGGCGTGTTTTCAGGGCGCTGCTGTTGTACTCTGTCAATAAAGTCTTGGTTTCACTGCTGAGCTCTCCGCCGAGCTCTCACGTTGCTCCCACAGCAGCTGGATTTGGTGGTTTGTGTCCCCAGCAGTCCCTTGGCGGGGAATCTTCAGAGACCTGTGGTTTGGGCAGCTGCTGGCAAAGTATCAGTGGCACTGCAGGCAGGGTGTTCCCTCCTCAAGGCTATTGCAATCCCCAAGGGACATTTATCAGGGCAGTGGGCACTTCCCAAGCCACTCCTTCCCTAAAATCTGGACATTCACACACAAAAGAGCGGTGCAGGAGGCAGTGAAACCCTTGAGGAAGCTGCCCCAACACCCCTCCATTGAGGGTTTGTGGGTGCAGCACACCCCAGGAGGCAGGAAGCCCCCCATGGCTGATGGCTTGTCACCACTCCAGGGCACCTCAGGGGTCCCTTGTCCTCTGCACTGTACCAGGGATCCCAGCCAGGCCCCTGCACACCCCATTGGGATGTTTGTATGGCTACGGGGAGGAGAAGGGGGGAGCATGAAACAGCAGGGAAAGGAGAGGGAGAGCAAGTCAGGACAACTCGCATCAAAGCTTTCTCTCAAATAAACCTCCCGGTCACGTTCCAGAACCACCCCCGTTTATTTGCATTCCTACTATTTACCGAAGCGGATTCGTTTCACCCCGTGAGGTGTGGGAGATGATGGAGGGGAGCTGATCAGCACCTCTCCCGGCATTCCTGCAGGCATGGAGACAGCCACCGTCGGCACCGAGGGGGGATGCCGCTGGTCGCAGAAGATGCAGCCCCTTCTTCTCGCCAACCGCAGCCAGTACCGCCGGGGCTGCCCAGCACGCAGCCACCTCTGTCTCAAGCTGCCAGGGAGAAAGGAGGTGGTTTTGAGGGGCTGCAGGGCTCCCTTTGGACCCCCTTGAGATGGAAACCCCAACAGGGAGGCCCTGAAGAGGTCCAGGGTGGGCACAGGGCAGGGACCTGGGTTTGGGGCATCCAAAAAAGAGGCTTGGAGCAAAGGGGTTGTGCTGTGTGTGAGCTTCAATCAACCCTGGCCCTCCATCAGCCGTTCTGCTTTCCATGACACCCACCTCCCTCTGCATCTCCCGCTGCGTACGTGCCTCTTCACGAGCCTCCTCAGGGCTCTTCGCCGCACCCTCCTGTTCCTCCACGTGCTCCTCCTCTTAGCAGTCCCCTGCGAGTGCACAAAACTTATCCAGCAACATTTCCCGTCCACCATGATCCATCCCCTGGCCTTGGGGGCATGGCAGATGCCCTGAGGAGCCCAAGAGCTGCTCTTGGGCTTGGGCACCGGGTGCTTCATTACCTCTGGCAATATCATCCTCACGGATTTGGCAACCACGATGGCTACCGAGACAGTTTGGCCCCAGAGCGAGTGGAAGCCAAGCACCTTCATCAGAGTCTGCAGCTGGACGATGAAGAACCACAAGGCCAGCTGCCCCAGCACCCACATTGGACCACGGGGACTTCACCTCACGGATAGTCAATGGTGTGTGCCCAGTCCCTGTCCTGTGTAACAGAGCCACCAAAACACAACCAGAGGTTAGCATCGGGCTCCTCATGCTCTCATCCCAACGCTCCCAGAGCAGCATCAAGCAGGGCTGGAAGGAGCCCTGCGGAGGCTAAAAACCCCAGTGAGACTCCAAGGGAAGGGGAGGCTGGGGCTATAGCAATGCCGCCTGCTCCTACCCGCCTCCTTGCTCCTTCTCCCAGCTCCACACTCCTAAGACACTAATGGAGCTGCTTGCTCAGCTTCTGGCTCACTGCCACGACAGCAAAGTGACACTGAGCCCCCCAAAGCCCCCTGAAGCTGGCCGTGGTGTGATGCGACAGTTCCAGCCCATTGCCACACAATGGGTGGCATGGCCCCAGGGCTGCACCCAGCGTCCCCATGCAGGGACAGCAGGGACAAATCCGAGCGTCCTGGCTTCACGTGTCAAGGGTCTGGTGGCCAAGGATCAGCAGGAGAAAGCCCTTCTGAGAAGGGAAGGGAGCTGCCCCAGGGTAGGCACAGCAAAATCAAGGCAGATGAGAATGGGGGAGCGCGAAACAGGAGGGGAAGGAGCAGCTCACAAAAGCTCAAGTCACGGGATTCTCAAATAAAACTCCTGTCCACTCTCGCTTGCTGTTGGGGTTGTGAGAAAAATCTCAAAAATTTTCTTCAGACACATCTTCAGTGAAGCCATTTTATTTACGATTAACGGCGGGCGTCCTGCAAGCAGTAAAAGTTGATCCTAACCTTATATTCCCTATTACCCAACACCTGATTTCTCCCATTTCTCACTGCCTGAGTACTGCAGGTTTACAATCTACTCGATGCCCTTCTGTACCGTACATGTACAATTTTATTTGACCAATCGCTAATTTCTCCTTTTCCTTTTTTTTTTTTTTTTTTCCTTCTTCTCTCGTGACCAGAGGGCCCATGATTTTTGTTTTTTCCTGATTTCGTACTGCTCATCCTGTTTTTTCTTACCTATCCCCCTTATTTTGAGACAGGGGGACCTTCCCCTCCTCTGCTTCACACACTCCCCACTGCTCTGCCGCACAATCCCTTTTGAATATGCAAGGTTAGAGGATTTTCCCACTGCAAAAACACCTTTTATTGCAAAAAAAATGCCTTTTGCTGGTGGTCATTGGGGGGCCATGGGGATGAAGGTTGATGCCTCCTCTTCATCACCCCCTGCCTTTGTACAGACTCAGCTGCTCCTCGGCTCCTGCCCAACCCACAGGGTCAGTCTCAGCTGGTTTTTGAGGCAGATTCCCCGTTTTTGTCAGGAAACGTCCTCTGTGAGTGACCCCGAGACCCCTCATTTCAGTTAATTTGCACAGCAGCAAGCCAAGACACCCAGCAACACCTACCCTAATGCCATTAAGCGACCCCTGTTCTCCCATTCCTGTCTTTAATAACGACTGCTTTATTTAGAAATCACTAACGAGTTTAAGCAAGCCCCCATTCTTCTACCCCCGGCTTCAACTGGTGCTGGGGGTGGTTTACTGGGGACACTGGTGGCAGGGGGACATTGGACAAGACCTTGGAGGGCTCTTCCAGCCATGGTGGCTCCGTGACCCCATGACAGAGCCCCCAGGACCCCCCCCCCAGGACCCCACAACCACCCCCTTACAGCCCCCCCACCCCTCCATCCCCAACGCATGGAAGCTTCGAGAAAAAGCGCGCGCCCCGCCGCCCCGTTGCCTAGCAACGCGGAGCGGGGGGGGGGGCTACCACAGTGCGCATGCGCCGTTTCCGCGTTGCTAGGCAACCGCGTCCGTGGATGCGCCGCCACGCTTCTGCGCATGCGCGGCGGCGCCGTTGCCTAGCGACGGGAGCGGCATGAGGCGAGGGGCGGGCGCGGAGGAGGCTCCGCGGGGCCAGGCCCCGGCCCCGACCCCGGCCCCGATCTCGGCTCCTCAAGACCCCGACACCGACCCCGATCCCGGCCCCGGCCCCGGCCCCGAGGAGCGCATCGCCGCTCGCCGCCGCCGCATCGCCGCCCGCCTCGATGCCAAGCGCCGGTGAGGAATGGGGCGCCCCCCGGGGCCCTCTCACGGAGGCCTGACAGGGCCAGGCCCGCCTCCCAACCAGTGCCCCAAAACAGCGCCAATGGCAGCGCCTGTGCCCCAAAATCCGGCTTCTGGTCGTGGATGGGTTCCTTTTCCCTGAGCTGGCACCCCCGCACCAGGACCAGCTCACCCTGAGTTAATGGGATGTCCTGACGGGTTGTTAGGCACTGGAAGGGGCTGCCCAGTGGTGGAGTCACCATCCCTGGAGGTCTTTAAAAGACGTTTAGATGTAGAGCTCGGTGATATGGTTTAGGGGAGGACTGGGTAGTGTTAGATCACAGGTTGGACTAGGTGATATTGGAGGTCTCTTCCCACCTAGATGATTCTGTGATCTCCCACAAGCTCAGGAACCATCCTTGAGCTGGCACCAGAGGTCTAGGAACGTCCCCTACCTCACACAGGCAGTGGGTCTGAGCACCGCGACCATGAGCTGGCAGGGGGCAAGGACCTAGCATGCCCATGACAGCCTTTACTGGGTCCAGGACCTCTTGCCCAGCTGGTTCTGGGTCAGGGACTGCCCCAAATCCCCACTCCCTGCCAATTGGCACAGGATCCTAGTTGCAGAGCAGCACTGGGTTAGGGTTAGGACAGTTTCAGCCTGGATCTGGAGGGGGTCAGTGCACCCTATGGGCCAGGTTGGTCTGTTCTGCATCAGGGGTGTGCCTGTCCCCAGGCCCCTGCCCCTGTCCTGTCCCCTGCCCAGCACTGGGGCAGTGATTCCACGCACCACCTGCCCCCTGGACAAAACCAGCACCACACCAGTGGCTTTCTGGACCGGTGGCTTTCTAGCTGGGGGGGGTCAGAGCCTGGATTTGGGGACCTCCCTGGGCTGGAACTGCACCAGGGCATTGCCCCTTCCTCCCTGCCACGCGGTTTTGGACCGGGCTTCAGCAATGCCACCCCCGTGAGCCAGAGTTCTTGGCTCCACCCCAACATCTCCTCCCCAAACAGAGGGAATCACAAGGTGCTTGGGGTCCCCATCGCCAAACCATGGGGCCAAATCTTAACAGTAATGTCCGCTTCCACCCCAACTTTTCCTCTCCTCTGCCCAGGCAAGCCCTCGGAGAAGATGAGGAGCCAAAGGAAGAGGTTGAGGAGGAGGAAGAGGAGAGGAGGAGCCACAAGGAGGTGGAGGAGAGCCAGCAGGTGTGGCAGTGGGACAGGAAGGTCCTCTCGTGTCCCTGACCTGTAGGCGTTTGCTTTTACCCTTCTAGTTTTGTGCAGTTCCCAGTGTCACAGCACTCTTGACGTGAAAAGAGGCAGCGACAGAAGCTCCTCGGGAGCGGGTGGGAGGCGATTCCTGGGGTGAATCCTGAGCGTCCCTCCTCCCAGAGCTCAGCTCTCAGGGTGTGACTCGTGCACCACCTCCTTCACAGAGGCTGGCCAAGCTGCTCTTCGAAGGCACGCAGATGGTGACCAACATCCAGGTGGCTGCGGACTCGAGGGAAACGCAGAGGAGGGCAGAAGAGGCAGAGCTGAAGCAGCAGAGGTAAGAAATTGTGCTCTGGGTCTGCACCGCTGGGAAGGAGCAGTCCAGATGTTTGTGCAGCTCCCTGAGCACCTCGCAGGATGGTTATGTTGTGCCACATAGCTGGGGTCTCCTTGCCTGAGAGGCACAGACACAGCTGCCCTCATTTCTGGCCATCTGACGTGCCCAGGACCCGTTGATTTCCTGAGGCTTTTCCAGCCTCGTTATTCTCTGATCCCCCTCTGTGTGGCTTCCCAGGCAAACCTGTGCAGTCTCCGAGGCACTGGCTCTTTCAGCCCTGCCTGCAGGACCCCGAGATCAGCGGGGAAACACCAAGTCCTTGCTCCAAGCTGCCTTTGGAGGGCACTGTAGGAACAGTTTGTGAGAAACTGGCTGTAGCAAGAGCTCTGACCCTTGCTCAGCTGGGGAAATCTTGAAGGAACCAGGAGCTGTGCCCATAGAGGAGGTTTGGGGGTGCAAAGCTGCTGCTCCGCTGACATCTGGAGGACACTTTTCAGGTTAAATCATGCAGGGGAGTGCTCCTGTGGCGTTGTACATGAGGCAGGCCACTGAACCGTGTCTGGAGCAGCTGAAGAACTTGCTGCCCTGCCCCGGCTCCCAATTTACCTTGTGCTCCCTACCGCCTGCAGGGTGAAAAAGCTGGAGGACGAAGCCAAGTTCAGCGCCTACGAGTTTGAGAAGATCGCCTCCAAGTGGGCCTTGGCTGAGGACATGACAGTCCCGCAGGAGCTGTGGCAGCTGCTGAACCAGCAGCAGCAGCAGTGCGCGCTGCTTCTGGAGGAGAAGAACAAGCTCATCGGTGAACTGCAGCAGGTAGCACGGGGACCGTGGCAGTGGTGATCTTTCCTCCCACTTTTCCTCCTACCCATCCCTGGGCTCTCCATCCCTTCGCCCTCATCACCTCTTCCTTTTTGGAAAAGGCAGCGTCTGGCTTTACACTCCGTGAGCCCCTGAGGCTTCCTAGAAAAATGAATCTCTCCGATTTCAGCATCTCCTATCCTCCTCCAGGAGCTGAAAAACAAAGACGAGCAGTACGTGCAGGCCATGAAGAAGCAGTCGGATGACATCCACCTGCTTTTGGAGAGGATGGAGGAACAGATCAGGATCATGCTGAAAACTTACCGCCACAAACTGCATCACATTGAGGTACGGCCCCTTTGGTGGAGGGAGAATCCAGTTGGAAAGCCTGCAGTCGTTCCTTTCTCCAGATTTATGGCAAAAAAAAGCTCAGGCTCATTGCACGGGCTGGGCTGACTGCTGCCCGGAGCAGTAGGGCTGATATTTTGGGGAATGAAGCTGAAATATTGCTAAACAAGAGTGCTGAACGGTGCTGAGTGCTGAGGGGCTGGTTTATGCAATGCTGTGAGTGACTGTGGTTCAGCACAGAGCAATCAGGGAGCACGTGGAAGCTGTTGCTGCCTGCTGGCTGGTCATCCATCTCCCTAAAAGCCCAAAAGAAGCCTTGGGGTCATTTAGCCTTACCTTTTGCAGAGCACAGGAGCTCCCACTTCACAGATCGGGTTTGTATTTGCTAATGAGCAAGGACATCTCCTCTCATTTAATGTCGTTAAGCGAAAACAAGTGGCTGCCAGACCAAGCTCCACTCCTAAACTGCAGACAGCGATTTTGTGCTGGGTCTGGCTGGGATGAAGTCAAATTTCCACAGATTTCCAGGGAATTCTCAGGGCTACCCAGCACCGGGGCACCTCTGGGCTCTGCGTGGCTGTTAGCGGCAGTCCTGGTGTGGCTGCAATGTCAGGTTTCTGCCTGTGAGAGGAGACATCAGGCCAGTGTGTGCAGCACCAGATCCTCTCCTGATGAGGACTAGCATGAAATTGTCACTGAGAGGTGCCAGTGAAGGGCTCTGTCTCCTTTACAGAAAGCTTTTGAGTTCGAGCGGCGAGAGCTGCTGGACAGCAACAGGAAGAAGTGGGAGGAGGCCATCCAGGCCCACAACACGAAAGAGGTAA
This sequence comes from Cairina moschata, assembly GCA_018104995.1. Lineage (NCBI taxonomy): Eukaryota > Metazoa > Chordata > Aves > Anseriformes > Anatidae > Cairina > Cairina moschata. Next base: position 118,635,777 of record CM030751.1, on the reverse strand, counting down.
CGTCCCCACCAGGTACATAAAAGTTTCCAGGCCCAGAGCTGCTGTCTGGCAGTGAGCTGCCGTGAAAGACACGTGTGTGTGGAGGCATCTGGCTCCCTCAGGCAGAGGGGCAGTTTTCAGACTGCTCTGCTGGGGAATTACCTGTGTGTGACCTTGCTTTGTGCTGCCGAGGGAGCTGTGATCGTGGGAGGAGGCTGTCGCCGTTAATGGCTGGCGTTCTCCCTTGTGCCCTCAGCTGGAATACCTGCACGCCCGCATGAGGAAGGTGGAAGAGTTTGAGAAACAGCTGAACCAGCTGCGGGTGCAGGACGAAGAGGAGTACAACAGCATGAAGATCCAGCTGGAGAATGATGTGCAGGTACAGGAAGGGCAGACGTGTGCCACGGGGGCAGCTCCTCCTGGGTTTTTCGTTGTACTGCTGGCTCTGGGGGGCAGCTAATCAGAAGGAAAGCTGCAGCTGATATCTGGTCATCTCAGCTCTTCAGCCCCGTGCCAGCAGGGTGATGGAGCTGTTTGTCTCGTCTCAGTGGGACTCGCACTGCAGTGCCCGTCTGCCCTTGGCTCTTAGATTCCTGTAGCACGTGAGCTAGGAGGTGTGAAGCAGCTGGGAAGGCTGAGAGCTTTGCTACTTCTGGGATGGTGACTACGAGGAGAATCAAATAGTATGAGCGGCCTGACACCAGATCGTTTCAGAGCAAACTAATTGCCATTCTGTCAGGGTCCTTGGCCTAGGAAGTATGAGCTTTTCCCTCTGACATCTAACCACAGCCCCACAATTTCTTTAATGCCCTTGAAGCCCACATCACACAAGAATTATCGTGAGTTTGCCCTTACTGAGGTAGCCAGGCACACGGTGACAGAGCATGGCCCTCACACACCACTGACTGAACAAGCACTAGGCATTCAAACCCCGGAGCCACGGCCTCCCAGAGATACAGACACCTCTTAATGCACCCAATTGCCTGTGAGGAGCAGTGGGGACAAAGCAGTGCACCTCTGCCTTTCCACAATTTTTCCCTAGGCTGTGAGGTTTGGCACCCCGCTGTTTGCCCCAGGCTGTGGGGTTTGGCTTTCCCCAGCATTTTTTCAGCCTGAAAGGGCAAGTGGAGGGGGACAGCCTTGACCCTGTGCCATCTTCATCTGATAACCCGAAGGGGATAAAGTCCCAAACCAGCCCTGAACCACTTGGGGAGGGAGGCAGCAGCACGCTGGAGATCAAGGTTCACAAATGACCCGGTGCTGCTGGTGTAAAAATCTAGCTGCAGCTTCAAGAAGGTTTTATATTCGGCAGGGAAGTAACCATTCCTCTCCACTTCGTACCTACAGGTCCTTGTCCAGGTTTGGCAACACACTAGGGAGCAGGGGGGTAGAGTCTTGAGCAAGCAAACAAATGGCCTGTACTAAAAGGATGAAGGACTGAGTCTGTTTAGACAAGGGGAGAGGTTTGTGTTGGGAGATTTATCTACAAATATGCACAGTCTTGTGTGGTGGAGGAGGAGAATGACTTCCCCGTGCTAGATGCAAGTAAAAGTTAGGGATTTGGGGTTTGGTGGGGAAGATTTAAATTAACATTCAGATCAAGGTTTGAGATTTCAAACCTAGAAATGCCAAGGATTTGTTTGGTGGTTACCAACAGTGTCTGTGCCGGTCGTTTGCTGTTCCATGATGCAGGGTTTTAGGAGTAGCATAAATCAACTCCTGCTGGGCCCGGCTTGGTAAAGGAGCTTGCTCAGTGGGGCAGAGGGACGAGCAAGATTTCTGTGACAATTTGTTGTGGTTTAACCTGGCCGGCAGCTAAACACCACACAGCCGTTCGCTCGCCCTCCTCCCTCCCTCTCTGGGATGGGGGAGAAAAACAGGAAAGTGGAGCCCATGAATTGAGGTAAAGACAGTTTATTAAGGCAGGAAAATAATAATAACAATAATAAGAAGAATAAGAATGATGATAATAGCACTACTGCTAATGAGGGCCAAACAAGTGATGCACAATGCAATTGCTCACCACCCACTGACAATGCCCAGCCTAACCCCAAGCAGTCCAGCCCTCCTCCCCCTGGCTAGCCGCCCCTATCTATTGTTTAACATGACCCCATTTGGGATGGAATACCCCTTTTGGTCAGTTTGGGGTCAGCTGTCCTGGGTCTGTCCCCTCCCAGCTCCTGCTGCCAGGACAGAGGGAGAAGCTGAGACGTCCTTGGCTTGGTGTAAGCACTGCAACAATTAAAACATCGGGGTGTTATCAGCACTCTTCTCATCCTAAGCCAAAACACAGCACCCTACCAGCTCCTAGAAAGAAAATTAACTCTGTCCTAACTCTTTATAGCCCAGACTTCACCTTTCCAGTTCAAGAATAAGACAAGAGACGTTGGAAACACCTACTTTCCTCATTAACAAGTGACATCATTGTCCTGAGGTGTCTCTGAAACAAGAGCTTAGTCAGGAGCTAAAGCTGAAGACCCATGTTTTTGAGGCTAATGAGTATTCCCCGGTTTTATTAGATGGTAATCAGCATTTTAATGATGGGGTTTGGGCCGTGGCTTTTCTCCACCTGCTGCAAGGGGAACGTCCCTCGGCCCTGCAGGGATTTGCCTTCATCATCGCTTCAGTCAGGCTTTGATCCCAGGCAGGTGGGGCTGCTGCTGGGTGCCGTGCAGGTTGTTTGTACGCTCCCTGTTGCACACAGGTTACCCAGGAGAGCCCTGAAGCAGGTAGCAACGTGCTCCTTGCCTCTCGCCTGCCGCTTGGGCCCCTTCTCCTGCCCTCAGAGCCCCCCTGGGCAGAGAGCCAGGCTCTCTCTGAGCATCTGGTGCAGAGCTGGGTCTCTCTGCTCTGCAGTTTGCTGTGACCTTGAGGGAAATTCTTCCCTCAGAGGGCGGTGAGGCCCTGGCACAGGCTGCCCCGAGAAGCTGTGGCTGCCCCATCCCTGGAATTGTTCAAGGCCAAGCTGGACGAGGCCCTGAGCAACCTGATCTGGTGGCTGGCATCCTGCCCATAGCAGGGGGTCGGAACTGGGGGGGCTTTGAGGTCCCTTCCAACCCAAACCATTCCGTGGTTCGTTCTCTGCGCAGCTGAGCCTGTGATTGATGCTTTAATACGGGGCTACGTAGCAGCTTAATTCACTTTTACTCAATTCAACTCGCTTTCTGTTGTGGAAGAAAGCTTTCTGGGCCTCCCCAGTAAAAGCACTGTGCTGTACATTTTTTCAAGATCAGATTTTTGCCTCCTCTTCCACATGGAACGTGTTCAAGCGAACGAGTAAATTATGCAAGGCCCAAGCACTGCCTCTCATCTATCCGCACAGCCACGCTGCCCACACCCCGCTAAGCCTGGGGTTCCCCTGATCACATGCTCTCACATCCCCTTGAGCTTATTTATGGCATTTAGGGCTGACAGAGAGCAACAATCGTAGATGGGGCATGATGCCTTCCTGCTGAAAGCAGCAGCCCCACGAGACAGCAGCGATCAGCCCTGGGAGCAGCTCTTCCTTTCCATCAGCTGTTGAGCTAACGGGGTTTGCTCAACAGCTGATGGTTTGAGAAGCCAAGAAGGATGTCTCCATCTCGGCTGTGGGGGAAAGGGGAGAACTCGCTGTCTGCTTCACGTCCTCCAGGCTGCGCAGCGAGACCCCGTGCTCACAAATGCATCAGTGCAGGAAGAGAAGTGTCGGTTGTTTTGTTCTGGAGCTCCTGCAGTCACTCCTCTGCGTCCCTTCCTCCAAGTTCTGAGCCTTTTGGTTAATTAAATGAAACTGGCAGGAGGGCAGAGGTCCCAGAGGCACTCAGTTCTGAAAACTGAGATGAAAATCAGCAGCCAGGTTGAGGATCGAGGCCCGTGTTAGTGCCTCAGTGAGCATAAGCTGGGTACAGCTTCAATCCCTTCTCCTTTCCCCAGAAATGGTCCCACAGGGCGGACAACCAACATCTCCATCACTCACCATGCATGCCACGTGGCCAGCTGGGAGAAATTGTGGGAAGATGGGACTTGGAGATGCAGACTTTGTAAGACCTGGACTCGGTGTGGCTTTTGCTCATGGCCCAGCTCGTTTTTGTGTTTTCTGAAATGCCAGAACCTGGAGAGGCAGCTCCAGCAGACCAAAGCCACCTATCTGCTGAACCAGGAGAAGCTGGAGTACAACCTGCTGGTGCTTAAGAAGCAGGATGAGGAGAACACCATCATCAGAGCCCGGCAGAAGAGGAAGATCAACAGGTAACAAAACCCCTGGAACAACATCCCTGGAAGATGGGGTCTGCCTTACCCACTGTCACCTCCCAGTATTTTCTTTTTCTTTTTCTTTTTCTTTTTCTTTTTCTTTTTCTTTTTCTTTTTCTTTTTCTTTTTCTTTTCCTTTTCCTTTTCCTTTTCCTTTTCCTTTTCCTTTTCCTTTTCCTTTTCCTTTTCCTTTTCCTTTTTCTTTTTTTGAGGAAACTCTCGCCTAGCACAGACCAGTGACCTCTGTCCCAGCCCATCCCAGGGCAGGGCCATCCCCAAAGCAGTTCGAATAAGCTACCAGAGGGGAAACTGTGCCAGCTGGGTCAGGCTCAGTCACACCGTGGCACTGAGTAGTCCCTAGCAGACAGACAGCCCCAAGTCCCAAAGCCTTCATCCACGCTGGATTTGCCCAAAGGTGCCTCTTTGGGAATCCCCAGCTTTGCTGTTCCTCTTCAGGCTGCACAGCTCACTGAATAACCTGAGGACAAAGCTGGACAAACAAGAGAAGCAGTTCAGAGAGGAGAACCAGAGCCTGGCAGCCGACTGCGAGCGCATCACCGGGCAGTGCAAGGAGGTGCAGAAGAGGATGAGGTGGGCTGCGTGCTGGCCACCCACCCCGATGAGGCCTCAGAGTGAGGTACAAAGGGAAGCTGACTCGTTTCAGGGCGCAGAACTCGCTGCCACGGTTTTTTCTCTCTTCTGCACAGGCATTTTGCTGCCAGCGACGCGGAGAAGTTCACGGAGGTCTGGCTGATGAACGAGGAGGAAGCCAAGTGGCTGATGCAGAAAGCCCTGGATGCGGATCGCATCATTCACACCCAGCAACTGGGGCTGCCCTGGGAGCAGCCTCGCCACTGGTTCCTCAACAACATCGGCCCCCTCAGGCGTTACAAGGCGAAGAGGATGGCCACCAAGCTGGCTGCTGAGGTCCTGGCAGGTGGGACAGAGTCTCAGTGCCCCTGGCACCCCTGTGGCACCGGGAAACCCTCCCCTTCCTCCGTGAGAGCCCCTTCTGTCTCTCCCTTCTGTCTCTCCTGGCTCTGCCATCACAAGTTGGGATCTTCCTGACTCTGTGAGCCCAGCCAGGGTCTGGAGTGTGCCCAGCTCTGAGTTGGCTCCTGCCGAGCCAGCCTGGGGAGCCAGCATCTCCCAGTTCCAAGTGAGCCAGCTCGCATCCTGGGCTCTTTGGGATCCTCTCCAGGTCTCAGGGAACAACTGGGATTTCCCTGGTGACTCCCACAGTGGCCAGTGCTGGTTTGGGGAGCACGGTCAAAGCATCTAAAGACTTTTGCTCACCTTTTTTCTGCGTTTCAGAGAGCAGCTGTGGAGGAGAGGAGGAGAAAGCGAAAGAGGAGGAGAAAGAGAAGAAGGAAGAAGTGAGCAGTGGAGAAGGAGGAAAAGAAAACATAGCAAAGGCTGAGAAGGAAGACGTGAGTGACAGAGAAAGAAGAAAAGAAAGCACAGCGAAGGCTGGAGACAGAGTCACACCTCTGCCAAACATCTCCAAGAAGACTGCCAAGAGGATCCTGGAGCTGCTGAGCGACGAGTCGGTGAGTGGCGATGCTGCTCCTGCCCTGCTCAGGAAGGGTGAGCTGCCGAGGAGCATCCTCAACTCAGCCTGTGCGTGCGGGATGGTGCAGCCTTACCGCGGGCTGGCTGCAGGGGGCCGAGTTCTGGGCATGAATGGAGACACTGCTGTTTCTATGCCTGCTCTGTGTGTGTCTCCCAAGGGTTTCCTCATTGAGAGAAAGCTGCTGAGGCCTCTGCGTGCGCTGGGAAAGCACGAACGCACCCTCCTGAGGCTCGACTCCATCTTTTCGGTGAGTCGTCAGTTCGCAAAATCATCTAGGTGGGAAGAGACCTCCAAGATCACCCAGTCCAACCTCTGACCTAACGCTAACCTGAACCAGATCACCACATCTACACCCGTCAGGGGCTGCAGGGCTGCGTTTCCTGTGGGAAGGCTGGCAGTCACGTGTGAAAGCTCTGTGTGCAGGACACAACGGCCCAAGAAATGGCTTAAAAAAAACGCCTGGGTGCATTTCAGGAGGGACAAATCTCAGGCTGGAAAAATCATGTCCCAAAGGGTGGGAGCCAGCCAGGGAGGCAGCTTTTCTTCCAGGCTGCACATTAAGCGTTGGGAGAAAGGAAGCCACGTGTCACACACAGAGCCATGAGGGTGTCATAGTAGTCACGGTGTTTTTCTCTGCACTGCTCAGGCCGCTTCAGGGAGGGGGTACAAAATCCCAGAGTGGCCTTCAGAGCCACGTGGGGTTGTTGCACAGGCAGTTTGTCTCCCGTCTTGTCTCAGAGATGTTCCTCTGCTCCCCAGGCCCTCGAGATCAACAGCGAGGATGACCTGCAGCGGCTGGTGGATTTCTTCCTGAAGTGCAAAGCCCAGGAGGCGCCTCTCAGCCAGGTGGGACTGCAGAGGCAGCAGTGGGGAGAGCCAATGCTGAGAGAAGGGGAAGCAGAACATCACCTGAACCCCCAGGGCAGGCAGAGATGGGGCACGGGGCATCGTGGTGACCCCAAAATGTCTCCCCAGGCCTGGTGTGGGGAAACCAGGCCAGCAGCACAGCCCCAACCCATCCAGGAGCCTGTGACAGGGCAGCAGTGGAGGTGGAGCGGGTTTGATCCCAACAAGATGTTTAAAACAGGTCCCTTATTTAGCAGTTCTGTCCCCAGGGATGTAGCCAGCCAATGCCACTCGACCTCTGAGCTGGAGAACACACCATTTTCTGTGGTGCAAGCAGAGCCTGTGGCAAAAAAATGAGGCTGAGGGGTTGTGAGGATCTTCTGCAAAGCTTCCCAGGGCCTCTCACACGTGAGTTGTCGCCCGAGCTCCCTAAATATGCTAAAGCTGCAGGTGGTTGGAAGCCCAAGGTGGCTTTTGGGGAGGAGGAGGTGGTAGAAGGGCACCGTGCCCAGCCCGCTGACCTTCCCTCCACCACCAGGGAAGCCCGGGTGGAGAAGATGTCACGGATTTGGGGGAGGACAGAGCAGGCAGCGAGGCCAGTGCCTGGAGTGCTGAGCTCAAACCACTTCAGAGACCGCTGGACCCCCCTCCATCTGCCTGCATCCATGCTGACGATGTCCTCAGGATCCTGAAAGCATTTGTTCGGGGCTTTGACGAGCCGAGGTAGGACCAAGGGCACAGCAGAGCGGGGAGAGAGCCAGATAATCACTGGGACAAGGGGTTTTGGGGTTGTGTGGGCAGCATTAGGGGCCGCTGCATCGCCCTTGAGGCAGCTGCGGGGTCGTGCTCATCGGTGTGATGATGATGAAGGTGCTCAGTGCAGCTGAAGGCTACGGGGTTGTTTGTCACCCACGAAGGACAGCACCCCTGGGGGCTTCGTTCTGGGTCCCTCAGGGAGAAAACCAGGTCAGCAAAGGAGGCGCTGCAGGTTCGGGACAGCTCCAAGGACGGGGAGTACTGGGAAGCCCTGGCACACATCATCCCAGAGACAACCCTGAAGCTGTGGGACGCGCTGGTGGCGGCTCTGGAGGAATATTAGTGAGTGTCCCCACCCGCCTGGGGGGGCTGGCTCTCAGTGGCGCAGGAGAACGCTGCTGGGGTGCTGGATCCGTGCTGGAAACCACCCGAAAACCCCCCAGCAGGGAGGTGGAGGTGGCTCAGCACCCCGTATCCCTGCAGACGGGGCTCGACGAGGGTCTCTCAGCCCCCAGAGACCCCCGCTGACACCTCCCCGCTTCTCTTTGGGGCCGCTTTAACTCTGCCTTCCCCTCGCAGCAACGTCCTGACGCGGAGGGCCAGCCTGCTGGCCGAGCTGGCCGAGCTGCAGCAGCAGAACGTGGAGCTGTGCCTGATGCTGGAGCGCTACAGCACCGCCGGGGTGAGCACGGGGTCCCTACAAACAGGGGACACGCGGTGTGATCCCACACACGAGAGGGGTTTTCCAGCACGGGGACGTGCCCCCAAGCTGCTCCTCGCCGTCCCCACGCGCAGGACGTGGCGGCAGGGACCTGGATATCGTCACCATCATCTTCCTCTCCCCGCAGGTGACCAGCAAGCTGCTGTCCCCTCCCGTGCAGCGCCTGGACCTGGAGCTGCTCTGCCCCTGGGGGGCACGGTGAGCGCTGGGGGCCCCAAACTGATGCTGCAATGAGCCAAAGCTTCCCAGCTGGGGCTAATAAACCTCTCCCACAGCTGGGCCAGGCGTGTGTGTGTACTTTCCATGCGCTTCTCTCCCCTCTGAAGGTGTTGGGAGGGGCAGCAGGGATGCCTCAGTGTCCCAACCCAGAATTTCCTGCGATGGGAGCCAGGGCAGCGCTGCTGGGGGACCCTGAGCCAGGATCCTGCTCCCCAGCCCCTTCCAATCCTTCCCTCGGCGTTATCCTTGGCCACAATCCCGCTGCCTGTCCCTGCAGCTCCCCGGGGAGCAGTTTGTGCTGCTGGAAAATCCCTTCCAGCGCTTCTGGGAAAGGCTGCAGGGTCTTTTCCTCGCAGCCTCCTCCCCAACATCCCACCTTCAATTATTTTTCCCTCCTCGGTCCCCGCTCTGTACCCAAATTCCCCATTTCTGAGGCGATACCAGCCCAAAGCAGTGCCACAGGGTGAATTATCTCAAAGAAGGCTGCGTCGCATCCCTCCCCCTCCGTCCTTCACCCCAGCCACGTCTCACTCCCAGCTCAGGTATCCCGGCAGCTTTATCTTTTAACCTTGACTCCCCTGCACAGCACCAGCCCTTTCTCACCGCACGTGCATTCCCGAGCAGCACAACACCCTTTATTTTTTGCTTTTTTTTTTTTTTTTTTTTTTTACCATTTGTGCCCTTGAAAATAGTTTTCCCCCTCCTCCTGCTCCCCTACTGGGAGACCTGATGCTCCTTATGGGGCTGTTACCCTATGGGGCTGGGAACACCAACCCCAAAACAATCCCCTCTCCCCATGAGGATGCTCCGGGGGCAGCAGCGAGCCCGGAGGGGGCCGGGCCGGCTGCCGTGAGCCCTCCCCATAGCCCTGCCTCTTCCCACCCCGTTCCGCCTCCCGGGGCACCCTCGGTGCCTTCAGCCCAGCTCCGAGCCCCGCTCTCGGGATGCTGCCGGCCCCCGCACGGCCCCCGCATCGCCCCACACGCCGGAGGGGACGCTGCAAGCGCTGCCGCTCGCCCTTCGTAAGGTACGGGGCAACCGGGGGGTCTGGGGACCGGGGTGGGGGTCCTGGCACCGGGGTGGGGGTCCTGGCATCGTGGTGTGGGTCCTGGCATCGTGGTGGGGGTCCTGGCACCGTGGTGTGGGGGTCCTGGCGCTGGGATGGGGGTCCTGGCACTGGGATGGGGGTCCTGGCACCGTGGTGGGGGTCCTGGCACCAAGGGGGGCACCTGGGGTAAGGGAACAGCCCCCGGGGTGGCACCGGGGGTGAGGAACCGAGCACCGGGGGCGAGCATCAGACCGGAGGAAAAGCACCGGGATCCGAGCACATCGCCACGGGACTTGGGGGGGCTCTCCAAGGGATAAAGGGGGGCTTGCGGTGCTTTTACCGGGGTCGGGGTCGCGAGCCCCTGCCCCGTAGCATCCCGGAGCCCGCCCGGGCCAGCGGTGTCACTTAGGGCCGGTGCCCGGCTTGGGAGGGAGCCGGAGGGGGTGAGTCAGAGGCAGGAAGCCGATTGCATCAGGAACGGGGCTGTTTTTCCACTCGGGGTTCTGGGAAACCCAATTTTGGCCTCCCTCCAAGCCTCCTTATCCCCCTCCTTCTTACCCCCAGCGCCATGGAGAAGGGAACCAGCCCCCCGCCCGGCGGCTCGGTGACTTTGGCTTCGTCCTCCACGTCCACCTTGAAGGAGGAGCTGCTGTGCCCCATCTGCTACGAGCCCTTCCGAGAAGCCGTGACGCTCTGCTGCGGCCACAACTTCTGCAAGGGCTGCGTGAGCCGCTCCTGGGAGCACCAGTACCACCTCTGCCCCGTCTGCAAGGAACCCGCCTCGCCCGACGACCTCCACGTCAACCACACGCTCAGCAACCTGGTGGAGATGATCCTGAAGGAGGAAGGGCAGCGGCGGGGCCGCCCGGCCGCCCTCTGCGCCGTGCACCACGAGGAAGCCAAGCTCTTCTGCCTGGACGACAAGGAGCTGGCGTGCTTCTCCTGCCAGAGCTCCAAGCAGCACGAGGGCCACAAGATGAGGCCGGTGCAGGAGACGGCTGCGGATTTCAGGGTGAGATGATCTGGGGGGGAAAAAAAAAAAAATAAAAAAAAAAAAAAAAAACAGGGGATCGGTTGCATGGGGAGCACCCCGAGAGCTGCTGCACCCAAGGGTGGGTCCCCAACGCCGCTCCTGCCCCCGCTGCCGACGCTCTGCCTGTCCCTGAGGGCTCAACGCTTCGCCCCAAAAAAGCCTGCGGGGAAGGGGAGCTGCTCCGAGGGCTCGGGAGGGGTTTGGAGAGCTGCCCGCTCCCCGCGTGTTTTGTTTTGTGTTTTCTTTTTTTTTTTTTGGCTGAGCTGGATCCGGCCGTGCCGGTTATTGCAGCAGCAGCGCCTCGGGGCTGGGAGCGCTGATTTTTTTGGAGGGAGGGGTTCGCGCGCAACCCAGCCCCAGAGCCAAGGGGGATGTGGGAGAGGCAGCCCCAGCCCCGTGGAGCCACACGGGAGGGAGGAAGAGGAGAAGGAGGAGACAGGGCTGGGGCCAGGCCCCGTGCCAGGACCCGCGGCTGCCGTGACTCAGCCCGCGGGGAGCACGCCAGATTTATTTCAAATGTCGCGGGGCGGCTGTGCCGCACGGAGCCGGCTTGGCGGGGCGCCCACGGTGCTACAGGCACGGGGAAAAACCAGGATTTGACAGCGTGTTCAATAAAAAAAAAAAGGGTTTAATAAAAAAAAACGGGGTGGAGGACTAGCCGTGGAGCAAACGTCCTCCGGCGCACGGCCCCGAGGTGCGGGCGGGCAGCGCGGGGTGGCTTCAGCTGCAGGAGGGGAAGGGCTGGGCTGAGCGAGGATCCTGCTTAACCGCGTCCTGCTGGGGTTGGGGCTCTTGTCTTTCCGCATCTGAAACCCGGGGGCGTAGGCTCGCGAGGGTCCTGAAGGCGTCTCCCCCCCGCAGGCCAAGCTGAAGAACATGGAGACCTCCCTGCGGGATAAAGTGAAGGATTTCGGGACCGTGCACCGCTGCTACGAGTCCATCTCCAAACACAACCAGGTGCGAGGCTGGCGCTGGGGTGGGGGCGGCCGCACGGTCCCCCCCGGGCAGGGTGACAACGAGCCCAGACCCCTGCACGCGCGTGCACACGCGTGGACACACACACACACACCCCGGGCAGGAATGCAGCCGGCTCCGGGGTGGAGCCGCTCCATCCCTCGGCGAGGAGGGTGATGCCGGGAGGAAGGCCTCAAATGTGGCTTGGGGTGGTGCCCGCCTTGGCAGCGGGGCCGTTTCTTTGGGGAGGGCAGCTCCCAGCCAGGGGATAGCTCTGGCTCCGTTTTGGGGAGGATTCAGGGGATCCCGGGGGTGCCGAGAAAGACGTGAGATCCCGCGGGGAAGCTGTGAAATCCCCACTCCGGGCAGGTGGAAGCCGTGCAGCTGGAGGAGCAGATCAAGAAGGAGTTTGAGAAGCTGCACGAGTTCCTGCGGGACGAGCAGAAGGCGCTGCTGTCCCAGCTGCAGGAGGAGACGCGCCACAAGCGCGGCCTCGTCGAGGGCAAGATAAAGCAGCTGTCAGACGAGAGCCGGGCTCTGCTCAACGAGGCCCGCCAGCTCCAGGACGACCTCAAGGAGGACGACTACACCTTCCTCATGGTAAAACCCCCCCCGGGTGCTGCCCTGGGGTCCCCGTGGCTCCCCCAAACAAGGCCACAGCGGTGCTGGGCGATCCTCGGGGTGTTTATAACCCCCCCCGGGACCCCGTAGGAGCGGAGTTTTGATGCTCGGTGTCTCCTTCTCTTTCAGACCCACAAGAACCGCAAGCGCAGGTGAGTCCTGGCCCTGGCTGTGTCCCCTGTACCCCTGCCCGAGGCACAAAACGAGGTCTCTGCCCCACACAACGGCCTGTGCCCTCATGTCCCCTCCTGCTGTGGCCTCTCAGGGCAGCGTGCTCCAGCAGGACAAGGTGCTGGGGGGCCCACACGGGTGCCTCAGGCAGGGTAAAAACACCCAAAAATGAAGCAGCGTCGCAGGTCTTGGGGTTGAAGCACTAAAACCCCGATAGGGGAAGAGGGGCACGGGTGGGATTTTTGGTGTGGGGACTTCCCTAGCGTGATTTGCAGCCCCATCCCTGGGATGAGAGCGAAGTGGGGACCCCGGAGCTGGGGCAGGACCTTCTCTTGCTCTGCTCATGCACCGAGCCCTGCCAGGGAAGCCAGCCCAGGAGGAGAAAATGCAGGGTGCTGGTAGAAAAACCCCATCACAGGGTGCCAAAAGACCCTCCCCAGCCCCTGCCTCCGCCCCGACCTGGCTCCATCCTGCCCTAGGATCGCCTGCACGGTCGAGGAGCCGGAGGCCGTGGCCTCGGGGATGCTGATCGACACCGCCAAGTACCTGGGCTCGCTGCAGTACAACGTGTGGAAGAAGATGCTGGACAACATCACCGTGGGTGAGGCACCAGGGGACGTTTGGGGGCCCCCCAAAGGGCAAGAGCAGCCTTTGCACGGGGCAGTGGGTGCTGGGGCAGTTGTGCCTGCCTCTGATGGGGCTGGGGAGACGGGGATTGGGTGCAAAAAGGTGCTCGGGGGCACTTAAACCCCAAAAAGGAAGCCCCAAAAAGTGCATTTCTCCACGCAGGGGCGGGCTCGTGCCTTTGGTTGTCCCCAGAAAGGAAAGGATGGGTGGGATGGGTGCTTATAGGGCCGCACTCCCCCCGTAAAGCTCATCCCCGTGGCAATCCAGGCTCAGCCCTCCTAATACAGGTGTCCCCACCGCAGTCCCCTTCAGCTTCGACCCCAACTCCGCCGCGGGCTGGCTCTCGGTGTCCGAGGACCTGACCAGCGTCACCAACGGGGGCTACAAGCTGCTGACGGAGAACCCCGAGCGCTTCACCTCGGCCCCCTGCATCCTGGGCTCCCGCGGCTTCTCCGCCGGCTTCCACAGCTGGGAGGTGGACCTGGGGGGCCTCACAAACTGGCGGGTGGGGGTGGCTCGGCCCCGGGGGCGAACCCCTTGGAATTTCCACCACGACGCCCGCTCCGGTTTCTGGTACCTCTACCGCCTGCCCACGGACGGCGAGACGTGCCGGGCGTCCAACGCGGCTCGCTCCGAGGCGACGCCGGGCGAGCTGGGGCGGCTCCGGGTGGAGCTGGACTGCGACGAAGGGGAGCTCTCCTTCTACGACGCCGACCGCAAGACCCACATCTACACCTTCCACGAGAAGTTCGGGGGCACCGTCTTCCCCTATTTCTACGTGGGGGCCACCCCGGTGGGCGCGCTGCCCAGGGCGCTGCGCATCTGCCCCGTCCGGGTGCGCGTCCACGAGGACGCCCCCGTGTAGCTGCCACCTCTGCCCGTGTCCGGTTTTAAAAGCTTTCCCTGGGAAAGAAAAAAAAAAAAAAGGGAAAAAAAAAAAAAGAATTTATGTATGTACTGCCTCTTTTTTTTTTTAAATCTTTAATAAACACCGAGTTCTGGTATTGCTGTGTCAACGTTTCTCAGCAGCTGGACCGCTCTGGCTCCTTTCCTGCTCTTCCAGCAAGTGAGCTCAGCCCTCGCAGCCTGGGGGTTGTAAATAGAAAGTGAAAGCAGCCGGGGGCTTTCCAAGCTCGGGGGCTTCAGGTCTTCCAGGAAAACAACCCAACGGGGGCGGCTGGGAAAGCAGGAAAATAAATAACCACCGGTGGGGACATCGGTGACAGCAACGTCCCTTCTTTTCCTGCCTTCCTCCTTCAAGGGACCTTTCCAGAAATCCCCCAGATGTGCAGTTTGTGTTTGGAGGCTCAGAGGTTGGAAAAAAGGGGACAAAAAGCTCCTCCAGAGCAGGGCCACCGACCTCGGGAAAGCCTGGAGGAGCGGTGAGGACTCGGCATCAGCCACCCCATGTCCCCAAATCCCCTCCGAGCACCCTGAACACCCGTGGGTGTGAGCGCGGTGATTGATCAATTTTTACTTTGCGTCAAAAAAAGCTTTTCCCCCGTAAACCCCAGCCTGGTGCCGAGGCCACCCGGGTGCCCCCAGCCTTGCAGCATCGCCCAAATCCCCCCAAAAAACGGGACAGCTTCCTCGGGCGGGTCCCCGTCCCCTGCAGGATGGCTTTGGTGCCCGTGCTGTCCGGGAGCTGCGGGCGGGAGGATGATATTAACGCCGGTTTCCATGGTTTCTCCCCATTTGCATCGGATGCTCCTTAGGAACTGGAGCTGCTGGCAGGAAAACAAAAGGGAGATGTCGCTGCGGGGAGGGAAAAAGGGGGGGCTGCGGCGTGGGGGGCGACCCGGGGGTCCTCCGCCTCGCTTACGTGGGGCTGACGTGATCCCGTTCCCGAGGAAAAGCGGTGTCAGCGTCCCGTTTCCTTCCCATTCCCATGGGGACGCTGCCCATTGCCCCCCAGCACACCCCCGAGCTGGCAAAGCCTGGAAATTTGGGCACCCCCCGTCCCGTTTGGGCACAAAGAGCAGGTTTTTGGGGAGCAAAGTCGCCTGGGCTTGGGCAGGATGAGGCGTTTTGCTTTGTCAGGCCCGCGGGGAACGCTTCCCCGCAGCATCTGGGGTAAAAAAAGGCACCAAGGGCATCGAGGCATCACTGGGGATCACAAAAGCGAGATGCTTTGACTTTTTTT
>CM030751.1:118604953-118615990 GCA_018104995.1 Cairina moschata | reverse complement strand
GTGCCCCTCGCACCAGTATGTGCCCATCACCTCGCACCAGTATGTGCCCATCACATCGCACCAGTACGTGCCCGTCGCACCAGTATGTGCCCATCACCTCGCACCAGTATGTGCCCATCGGTGTCCCCCCCGTCACCGCCCTGTCCCCGCGTCCCCTCCACATCACACCCGTATCCTCCCACCCAAAATCCCTGCCCACGAGGCCGTGTGTGTGCAGCTGCCCCCCCCCGGTGGGAGATCAGGGCCGGGTGAAGCCCCCAGCCCCCCCAGCACTCATCCTGCCTTTTTTTTTTGCCCCCCCAGCCCCCAGGATTGCTCTCTCTGCAGACGCCCGAGGATCGCCGCGCCATGACTCTGGCTGGTACGCTACCACCGCGGGGTCCCACGGGGACAGGGGGCAGCTTGGCTCCGTGCCCCCAGCCCTGACACCCCCCCACACACACCGGGGCACCCCCCGCAAACCCCTCGCCCCCCAAAAAAGCCCCGGGGATGGCTAACATCCCAAGCTAACCCCTGCTTTGGGGTGCGCACAGCACCCCGGGGGTGCCACGCAAGGGGTCGTGCGCGTGGTTCGTGCAGCAGGGCAGGCATAACCCCTGTTTTAAAGGCACCCCCATCATTGCGTGCCTCAGTTTCCCCACTGCACGGTGTCTCTGCACACCTTGCTTCAGCCTGCTGTAACCTAGCAGACCGTGCCAGCCCCAGCCCAGCCCGTCCCCAGCACACGGCAGCCCCTGCCCAGTGCCAGGCAGGACCCCCACCCGCTGACCCCACTCCCACCTTCTCTCCCCAGCTTACAAAGAGAAGATGAAGGAGCTGCCTCTCGTCTCCTTGTTCTGCTCCTGCTTCCTCTCGGACCCCCTGAACAAACCGGCCTACACGTATGAAGGTAGGAGCCCCCGTGTCAGGGCACCCACAGCTTCTCTGGGACGCCCCCAGTGTCTCACCACCATCAGCACCAGGAATTTCTTCCTTAAAGCCAACCCAAATCCACCCTATTTCAACTAAAAACCAACATGCGTCCTCCTTTCACTACAAACCCCAAAATCTTTCCATATTTCTTGAAAGTCCCTTTGGACAGGGCACTTGGGGGGGTCTCCCCAAGGCCTTCTCCTCTCCAGACCCCCTCAGCTTAAGGGCTGAGCTCCCTTCACCCCCCGGGACCCCCAGCTGGCTGCCCTCCATCCCTTCATCCCCCCATGACGTGGGAGGATGTGGGAGGCAGCCGTGCCAGCAGTCAGCCCTCGCCCCTCTCCCAGCAGACACCGTGGACCTCACCTGGTGCGTCATCTCCGACATGGAAGTCATCGAGCTCAACAAGCGCACCTCGGGGCAGTCCTTCGAGGTGATCCTGAAGCCCCCCTCCTTCGACGGCATCCCCGAGTTCAACGCCTCCCTGCCCCGGCGCCGCGACCCCTCCTTGGAGGAGATCCAGAAGAAGCTGGAGGCGGCGGAGGAGAGGAGGAAGGTGGGTGCGGAGGCGTCGCCCGCGGGAGCGCACCCCGGGGAGGTGACACGGGGACACAGCCTCATGCCCATGGCACGGCCACCGCGGGGGACATCGCTGAGTTTGGAGGGGGTGGTGGCATCGGGGAGGGAAGGAACCCGTGGTCCCTGTGGTCCTTATGGTCCCCGTGGTCCCCGTGGTGCCCACGACCACGGTGCCCTCTTTGCCCCCCGCAGTACCAGGAGGCCGAGCTGCTGAAGCACCTGGCGGAGAAGCGGGAGCACGAGCGGGAGGTCATCCAGAAGGCCATCGAGGAGAACAACAACTTCATCAAAATGGCCAAAGAGAAGCTGGCGCAGAAGATGGAGTCCAACAAGGAGAACCGCGAGGCGCACCTAGCGGCCATGCTGGAGCGCTTGCAGGAGAAGGTGAGACCCCGGCGGGGTTGGAAAGGGGAAGGGGAAGCTCTGGGACACCCATCCGGGCACCCCGCATGGCTCGTGGGGTGGCACGACCCCCTGGGGACACCGCCCAAGGGGGGGGCGTTAGCCAAAATCCAGGTCCCACCGGGGCGGGGGTGACCCCAGCGGGCCTGGCGTGTCCGTGCTGCCGTGCCGCCGCTGTGTGCAGACCTCTTCTCTCTCCCCCGAAGCAGGTCTGCTCCCAGCCTCAGCACGGACGGTCCCACCCTCACCACCTCCAGCTCCCTCCAAAACATCCCTTCTGCAAGGAGCTCGCCCAGTGCCCTTCTCCAAACGCCTCGGCCAGCCCTGGGGCGGAGGCAGAGAGCACGAGATAATGACGGACAATCCGAGCTCGCCCCATCTCCTTTGGGGTTCCCGCTCCGCCTTGTCTGGCTGACGTCTACCTCCTAGATAGAGGGCGAGGACAATCTTTCAGTCTGTCCCCGAGTGCCTCCACGGTCCTTAAAACGCCCCCCCACCCCGGGGAGGAGAGGACGCAGTTGACCCACCGCTGTCCCTCCGGGGACGAACCTGGCCTCGCGAACGCCCTCGGTGCCTTCGAACCCCTCCGAAGCCGCTGGCCCGCCCGTGGGGCCCGAAGCCCGGCGAGCTAACGCGTCTCCCCCCTTCCCTCCCACCCCCCCCAAACCCTCCCCCCCACAGGACAAACACGCAGAAGAAGTGAGGAAAAACAAGGAGCTCAAGGAAGAGGCCTCCAGGTAAAGAGGCGATGCTTGGACTGACAGCTCCGGGGAGGTGGCGGAGGCTGCCGCAGCGCCAGGCCGGCCGGTGGAAAGGGGACGTTCCTCTGCTTTCTTTGTTTGTGAATGTACAGAGTTGACCAGTGAAGCCATCCTAGTCGTTTCGGGGAGGGTGGGGAGGGAGGCGAGCGGATGGGTGGGCGGGCGGGCGCGCGCCACCCCGGTTTTGGGGTGCGCGCGCCCCGCGGGGGTCCGGCGTGCTGCCCACCACGGAGGTTGGAAGGAGCCAGCCCAGGGCTGGCGAAGAGGAGGAGGTGGCCCCGGGGATAGAGAGGGTGGGGAGGGAAGGGGGGAAATGTGCGTCGTGTGTGACTTTCGTTTGGTGCTGGGCAGGCGGGCGGGTGCGCGCCCCCCTCCAGCTGCGGTTCTCCGGCTCCGTCCTGCCCCAGCAGGTGGGCAGCGGCATCTCTTGGTGACCCCCCGCTCCTCTCATCCCATCTCGGCTCCAGGGTCTTAGCCAGGGTGGGTGTTACTGGCCCCTAAACCTTACAGCAGCGCTTTGGGGAAGGGGGAGAGGAGACCCCTCGCTGGAGGTGGTCAGAGCGAGACTCGCTTGCTCCAAAGGCTTCACCCGGCTGTAGGAGATGCTGAGGATCCTGTTCAGGGTGACACCGAAAGATCCCAAAGAGCTGCTTGTTTGTTTTTTTTTTTGTAAGAAATCTCCCAATCTTCTCGGTAGCTCTTGGACAAAAATCCCTTTTTCTGCTCCAGAGTGACTCCAGGGCGAGAGGCAGCGTGGCACCCCGCCGCTGCCTTGTCCCAAGCCGTGCCCCCCAGGAGGTGTTTTGGGGAGGGAGATCTGTGCCTCCAGGGAGGGTGAGCAGGGCAGGGAGTCCTTCCTTCCCAGCAGGAGACATTGGAGACTCTGCTTTCTGCCCCGGGGGTTCATCCCCTCCTCTCCCAGTTGCCAGCAGGCAATGGTCCCAGTACCACCAGGCCCTGGCATCTCTAACCCTGATGCAAACCAAGGTCTCGATCTCCTCTACAGCCAGAAAAGGTTTTTACAAGCACTGATTCAGGTCCAGAGGGAGCCGTGTCTCTTCTTGTGCCATGAGATGCTCGCCCCGACCCCGGGGGCTGGGGGGGGGGGACCCGCCCCTGGAGGGGCTGCCAAAATCTGGAGCGTGGGAGAAGGCGGCGGGCGAAGGAAATGGAGGGGGCTGTTCTAGCTGTGGCACGAGCTGTCCTTTTTTTGTATACTATGGTTGTAAATAAACTGCCTTGGCATTTCTTTTGTTTTCTCACGAGCGGTGCAGTGTCTCCTGTGTGTGGTTTTTGGGTGGGTGGGGGGGGCACCCCAGGTTCGCTTGCAAATTGGAGCTGTTTGCGTGGAGAGGTTTGGCCAACACGGTGAGGAAGAGGGGGCTGGAAACATGCTAAGGTCTATACTGAGGCCAGATCACCCCCTTTGGTCCATCCGTGGAGCAAAATTTCACCTCCCCAGTGTCAGGAGAGCCGGGGGGAGTTCTGCTTCCCCAGCCCTACGGAGGAAGCAGCACCAATTCCTCTCCTGCCTTCGCTTACCCTGAAAGATGGTGGCAGCAAAATTTAGGACCAGCTTCCCAAAGGAGCCAAATGTCCACTCCTCCTGGGCCGAGGAGGTCCTTGGTGGGGTCCCCGGGGGGGGTCCAGACCTTCATGGGAAAGCAGAGATGGTGCCCAGGGGGTCCCATCATGCCCAAATGCGACAGCAACGTGGGGTACCACGTAGAAAAGGAGATGGAGTCAGCGGTGTGGAGCTCACCGTGGCCACACAAAATGGTGGGCTGCGCGTTACCAAACCCCCAAAAGCCACGTGGGAGAGGAGCTGGGGGCTGCAGAAGGTTTTGTTAAAACGCAAGAAGTGAGGAAAGGCCACAGGCTCGAAGAGTGGGCAGGAGGCATAAATCTTGAGCGGATGATATCAGCAGGAATCTCGAGGCCGACCATCGGCAGATTTGGAGGAGCTGGGTAAACCCACAGGAAACAAAATGCTGCTCTGCTCAGTCCGTTTTATTTTAATAAACAAAGGATAACGCAATATATTGTTCTCCCCGAGGGCCCTGGGCTGCAGCCTACAACAGCATGTGCACCGTGGGGCCTGAAGGGCTGGAGGAACCATGGCACAATGGAAAGAGGCACCCATGCTGGGCTGGGGAGGAAGGAAACAGGGAGAGACCGAGGGAGCTTTCTCCGAGGAGTCTTGGAAAGCTCCCAAAAGCTTTGAGGAGGGCGGCAGAGAAACGGGGAGCAGAGCCAGGAGTGCAGAGCTCGCCCTGGGGAGAAGCCAGTGGGTGGCAAGGGAGGAGAAAAAGGGGGCACCGAGGGGAAAAAGGTGGCAGCAAGGGCACAGCCAGGAGGAGGCTGCTTGGAAAAGCAGCCAAAAACCCCCAAACCACCCCAAAAACCTGAGCGTGTCCAGGCTCCTGGTGCAGCATCCCAGGTTATCCCATCCGTAACCACCTGCAGCTCAGATCTTCACCAGGTCTCAGCTCCCGATGAGCATGGACGACGACCCAGCGAGGCTCGGGGAGCTCATTTTTCTCCCCTTGCCGTTAACCTGTAGCACAGCTGCCATTCCCCTTCCCTGAACCCTCTTTGAACTCTTCCGCCCAAACAAAGCAGGAAAAAGAAAGGTAATCTGATTAAAAATTCATCAGCAGCCACAGCACGGCCGTGGGCTCCATCTCTTGATCCTGTGAGGAGGCGAGGTCGGGAGAAAAAAGAGGGACCCTAGCTGCAACTACAAATGGAAAAACCCTACAGAAATTAAAGGAAAGCAACAACAAGTCCTCTTTATCCAGAACAAGGCACTAAAAGAAGACTTAAAATCACGTCTAATCGTTCCTGCAGACCACGCCTAAGGTGGATAGAAAACTCATCAGTTCTTTGCCAGAGAAAGGACTGAGAGGTGAAAACTTAATGGAAAAACGGAAAATCTTCAGCATTTTGATTTTTAAATCCTTTTATTTGGGGCATAATTATTGCAGCTACACAATCCCTGCCAGAGAAGCGAGGACCACTGCGGATCTTCCTCCTCTTTTGCCCACGATGAGGTTTGGGCAGTGACGTTGGGTCTCCCTGCTCTCCCCAGGGCCATCTCAGCACCTTGCAGCCACCCCAGGACGTCCCTGGGTTGAAGCGTTGGACCTCCAGTGCTAAATACACACACAGTAACGTGAACACCAAGCCAAGAGATGTAGAAAATACATGCAGGATTGCTGGTCTGAATTTACTCTTGGGTTCACATCCAGAGTGCTCGACATCTTCCCTCAACACAAGCTGCGGCCTCAACGTGGGGTTGAGCCCCACCACCCCAAGCCAGCACCCAGGTTGGGGCTAAGGCCTTGGGGAAGCCCAATTCTGCCAAGAAGTGCTGCCAAAAAAAACTGCTGCCAAGAACTGCTGTGAAAAACTGCCCCATGCTCGTCTTCGCAAGGCCATCCTCATGGCCCACCTCCATGGCGTGAGGAGAGCTTTCACCACCCCAGCACCGCTGAAGGCCTTCACGCTCCCGCGGGTGGATCAGCTCTCTCCGAGGCCCACAGGCAGCAGGAAGGATGGTGGCTCAGTCCATCGGGGACCCCCAGGCTCAGTTTTTGCTCCCGAGGAGTTATTTCCACACACTTCTGTTCCCAGCAGCGGGCGAATGGAAGAAGGCCCGAGGCCGCTTCACGGGGAGAGGTGGGGACGGAAGGTGCGTGGCCGGATCATCATGACCACCTTCCTCAGGGAGTAGTAGTCCGTGTCCTTCCACGAGTACCACACGATGCCGTCGGGGCCCAGGATCTTTCGGTTTTTAATGGAGTATCGGCCGCCCTGCGGTGCAGAGAGAAGGATGAGAAAAGCATGGAGGTGTCATCGGAAAACCGATCACTCAAACACCACAGTGACACAGTGGGAAGGGCACGTAAAGCTCGACATATTTCAGGTGCTCCCAGTGGAGGTGGCATCTCAGGCCGCATGAGTCACCACCAAAAGGCCTCAAAACACAGCGTGAAGAGGTGGCTTGATGCTTGTGTCTGATCCCTGGCACCGAAAGAGCTGGGCTGCCCCGGTGCCAGCGCTCCCTTGAGCCTTGCTCCAAGAGCAGAGGTTGGCCAAGCCAGGAAGGATTGCAGGGACATGAGGACCCTGTCCCCAGTCCTTGAGTGCCACCCCTGTGTCCCTTTTCCCCCCTTTACCTTGTAGTACACCCCGTTGAGGTTGGAGAAGAAGCACTGGTGGTACCACCAGCCTCCGTGGGAGATCTCGGCACAGATGTTCCCCGAGTCGGGCGTGCTGAAGCTCCTCTTGTTGTGGTACCAGGCGAAGGAGTCCTCCACCGTCCCGCTGAACCCGTCCACGTGCAGGCGGTAGTAGTTGGCCTCGTCCTCGATGCTGCCAGCAAAGGGGAAACTATTTAAAACTATTTAAAAGGGGAGCCTCCGAGCCTCCTCTCCAGCTTGGGGACCTGGTGTGGGCACCTAGCAATCATTGGGCTGCTCTGCCCAGGCTCCCCGCTGTGATTCATCACCTCTAAGAGCCAAAGCCGATGGATTTCCCCCTTCTGTGGGATGTTTTTGTCATGACTCAGGGCGCTTGCTTTAGGTCTGAGCCGGGCAGACCGTGACTCTACAACCACAACAAAGGGCTGAGGCGGCTTTGGCAAGACAAACCTTCTGATTACACGGTTCTGCCTCTCCTCCACAGAGAAAGCATCCTGCCCTTCACCTTGACTGAGTTAATTAGTAATTTGCCCCCTGGGCTAGCAAAGGTTGAAGGTGACTGCTGTTGCACATGGCATCTGATGAGAAAAAAAAAATCGGGGTGACCACTCAGAGCACATTTGCTGGCAGAAGATGCTCCAGGGTACTTTCAAGCAACATTTTTTTTTGTGGTTTTGTTTGTTTTGTTCTATTTTAAGGTAGTTTCAGCAGTTTGGGGGTCTACCTTAAGCCCCAAAGCTTCAAACATGCAGTGCTACCCTGCACATCCTCCCATGCAGGTTACTCCACGGTCACCCACAAACATTTCCAGCAGAGAGAAGGAAGGAGCTTGTCTGGGACAGTCTAGACTGACCTGGCCATCCCTGCTTAATAAAGGACGTGGCTGATGTGTTATGGATAATAAAACGCCAAGAATCAGGGGAGACCACCCCAGCTCCTACCTGAAGACCTGGTAGAAGGCGTGCTTGTGCTTGTTGTTCCAGTCCTCCAGGTCGATACGCAGCGAGTAGTCCCCTTGGCTGGTTATCTTGTGGATGTTCTCGTTGCCCAGCCAGAACTCGCCGCTGAGGTCCCCAAAGCCCTCCTTGTACTCGTTCCAGGTCCGATTGAAGTCAACCGAGCCGTCCTGACGCCTCTGGATGACCGTCCAGCCCCCACCTGCGGGACAGAAAGGAAAAGGGGAGTCTGGAGGGAACGTCCATGAGTCCCAACGCCTTCACGCGGTGTGGTGTCACCTCTGAGGGTCCATCTCCAGCTCAGGAAGGTGTCTCCTTGTCCTGCCCCCTCCGACCAAGTGGCAAAGCACAGCGTGAGCTGGTTTACAGGGATCAAACCTGGTGCCCAATGCAGCTCAGGGAAAGGGGGTCCCACCTCTCCCATGTCTGCTGGTGGTGATGTTCTCCTGCAGGCTGCCAGGGGTTCATTGCAGACCTTCAGGTGGCTTTAAATGAGTATGGTAATGCGCCGGGGGAGGCAAATGTTTTGGGACTGGAACGAACTGGAGATCCTGGAGTTTGGAGATTGTTATGTACTGTTCCCGCAGCACCACAGAGGCACACGAGCTCTCTTCCAGCATTGTCTCACAGTCTCCATCTGCTCTCCCATCTGCCTGAATCCCTCTTTCTCATTTTATTTCGAAACCATAAGACTGAGGAGGGGACTGGGGACATGTTTTTATTTGCTGTGTGTACAGGCTGTCACTCAGCAGTGTCCAAGGCTGTGACAATGGTCATGCAAATAATAGTAATGCCATAACCACACTGCCTGAACAGCCCGTTTCTTAATGAGTGCTCACGTCCACAAGCTGCCATCACCTGTAGATCTTTTGGGCCAACCTTCCCCAGTAGGTGAGAAGCCTGCCTGTGGGCAGCCAACCCCTTCTTCCATCTCGGGATGTGTTAATGTGACACGTCCATCCCAGCAGGAGCAGACCCATGGGGCAAGGAGCTGACAACCCACCGCGGGTCCTTGACATTCGGCATCATTCTTCCCAAATCTGGGCCTCGCAAAGTGATTTTGTTAGTAAGTCTGTGCCTAGGGATGATGTGTTGTGCATGGATATTTAGACAGCAAAGGTCCGGGTGGTCATCTGTTCCCATTTTTACACCCCAAAATATCTCTGGGCAAGCTCTCCCCTCTCACTTCAGCACAGCTACAGTTAGGGATTGCTCTCTGCTGCCTGGAGATGCTCCAGGCACCCCCTCCTCCAGAAGGGCTTCTCTTCCCCAAAGCCCTGCGTGGTATCCACTAGATCTCTGCAAATACCTTGGGTGTGTGAGGAGATCCTAAAGATCCCTAAATGCCTGTGTTTAGACAACTGAGTCTCAGCCCTAATGCCTGGTTTGAGCTCTTTATCCAAATTTCCCCTTCTTTAGCCAGCAGAGAGGCTGTAACCCTCAGCTAGGAGACAGCTCGCAGGGACACATCTCCCACCCAGAGCTCCCCTGGCAGATCGTGTAGGTCCCGCAGTACCTTCGGTGTCCATCTCGCACAGCACCTCGATAGGCATCCCTCCTATGGAGGGCATGATGCTGTAGACCCCCGACCGCCGGAGCCCGTTGTAGTAAACAGAAGCACAGTCGATGGGGCAGTTCCTGGCGTGCTTCATCTCTGCAAGAAAGTGGAGAAATGCGACATTTGGTACACAAAAAAAAAAAAAAAAGATAAAAAAAGTGTTAGGGTTACATCATTTTCATGCTATCGTAACACAGAGCCTGACAAAGATCCCAAATTCAGAGCTTCTACGTTGCATGACACTGCCTTCCTGCCCGAGTGCAGTGCCTATTAGCGATCAAGTTCATTAGCACGGGTCTGTACTTCGGGAGCTGTGGCTGGGGAAGGTCAGTTGGGCTACACCTCACCCCAAAAAGCTGCGATGCACTGATAAAGGATCGATGGTGCAGATGGCAGAGGAAGGTTTTTCTTCTCCCACACAGCTGCTGCGGGCGTTGTCGTACAAGGAAAAGGGATCAAAACCGTTCTGAAGACTCTAAAGATGCTTCTAACCGGGATGTGCCAGGCGGGATTTATTTTGTCTGGCACGAGCTATCTATGCTTCAGAGGCGGTCTCGGCTGGTGTCCCTAGAGACAGGCTCCTGCAGAGGGTAGCTCATCCTGGCTTTACGTGGGAGAGGAGAGAAATCCACTCTCCTCCCGTCACCGACCGAAGGGGCTGGGCTGAGTTCTCTGCACAGACGTGCCCAGAGACATCTGAGGTGCCCGGGATCATCCTGGCTGGCTCCACATCTTGTCCCACATCTTCCAGGCTTAGGGGGATGCTTTGGATGTTCTGGAGGTGGCACTAGGAGACTGCCCGGTGGAAAAACCATGCTGACTTGGCTCAGTCCATGCACTGCTTGACTCAATATCCTAAAAATCCAGCTCATGTGTGCGTAGACACCCAAAACGAAGCATCTGTGAGAAGAGCCTCCCTGGAGATGGCTGCAGCCTGCTGTGATGATTGTCATCTTTAGGAAGAGAGGCACAAAGGCAGCTCCCACGGGCAGCTCCCCTTCCTTCCACTCACCCCGCCAGGCCAGCCTGAAGCACGTGTGGCCTGGACACCAGACTGGTGTCACTGGGAGACGCAGGGGCCCAGGAGGGGACGAGCAGAAAGCCCAGGAGACTGCCTGTCCACGAGGCAAACCGAGGCTGCAGGACTGGCAGCTGATGAAAGCTTCTGGATGGGAAAATAAGTCTGGGGAGGGCAATGACGGCTGAATAGTGGCCGCATCCTGGCTCACCAACTGGGACGTGTGGTGGCTGCAGGCTGGGGACAGGCTGGGGACATTGGGGACGTCCTGCGGGGCTGGCACCAAGCAGCTGCTGCAGAGCGTGCAGGGGGGGGGGAAGCAGCTGGGTGCAGAGCAAATTATCAGCATCAAATTATAAAAAGGTGACATCAAATTATGGAGGGGCTGCCACGGGTGTAGAGGTGAGCTCCAGCACCCCTGAACATCCCAGCTCGTGCTCAGGGAGGAGCACACAAAGGCAGCAGGTAGGGTTGGAGCTGTCGGCGTTGCCTCCACCACGACATGGGTGGCCAAATGAGCTTTGCACTCTTTCTTTCTTTCTTTCTTTCTTTCTTTCTTTCTTTCTTTCTTTCTTTCTTTCTTTCTTTCTTTCTTTCTTTCTTTCTTTCTTTCTTTCTTTCTTTCTTTCTTTCTTTCTTTCTTTCT
>CM030751.1:118590686-118603329 GCA_018104995.1 Cairina moschata | reverse complement strand
TCCTTTTCTTTTTTCTTTTTTCTCTTTTTCTTTTTTCTTTCTTTCTTTTTCTTTTTTCTTTTCCTTTTCTTTTTTCTTTTTTCTTTTTTTCCTCTTCTTTTTTCTTTCTTTCTTTTTCTTTTTTCTTTTTTCTTTTTTCTTTGTTTTTTCATTTTTTCTTTTTTCTATTTTCTTTTTTCCTTTTTCTTTTTCTTTTTCCTTTTTTCCTTTTTCTTTTTCCTTTTTCTTTTTTATTTTCTTTCTTTTTTTCTTCATTTCTTTTTTTTTTTTCTGATGGGGAAACAGTCCCCGGAGCTGGGAGGAAGGCCCCTGCAGCTGACTGCAGGTGGAATAACAGTGGGAGCGATGCCAACGGGGCTGTCAGAACCAAATCTGAGCCCTGCGAGCGTCTCACACCACCCAGGGAGAGAAAAAAGAACCACCAAGGGACCCAACCCTCTCCTAGGTTGCACAGAAAACATTCCACTGCTCCGAGGAGCCTCGTGAAAGCAGGCTGGCTGAAACCAGGCTGCAAGCAAAGAGGATTGAAACCCTTTTTTCCCACCCCAGCATCTCCCCATCACCTGGCCGGTGCATCTCCTCCTGCAGCCTGATGTCTGCGGGGCCGAGGCAGGTGGGGTTGCGCCAGACCCAGTCGGTCAGCACCGAGACGTTGTTGATCTGCGCCTGCATGTCGTAGAGCAGCGTGGCCTGGATGTGCTGCAGGGTGCTGGCCTCGCTGTACCGCTGCTCCAGGTCCTGCACCCGCTGCTCCAGGCTGCGGTTGGGGCCGGCCGCCTCCTCGTGCTGAAAGCAGGGCAAAATTTGGGATAGAGGGGGAGGGATACGGGGGCACCCCGCAGCCCTCCACAGCCCCTGGCAGGACCCACAACCTCTTTGGGGTTCCCCGGCACAGGTGGGACGTGCAGAGGTGAGCTGGGTGCTGCAGGAACAGGGTAAGCAGATGGGATTTGTCCCCAAAACCCCTCCAGCTCGTTGCATCTCAGGGTGAATCCAGCAACCCCACCACCACCCCCATGCCACCTCCTGCTCTTCGGGTACCAACCCTGGAGATGCAGGGCCCCAGCCCCTTTTACCACCTGCATTTAGGATGCACGGTGTGTGATCCCATGTAGGATACGTGCCCGGGCTGGGCGGGGGGCTCACGCTGAGATGGGCACCCCCAGCCCCACCAGCACACACCAAACGTGCTCCAGATGCCGGGTGCCCAGGTACCTGCAAAACCGCAGCGATGCTGCTTGCAGGTTGGGATTTCCTCCCATGGGAAGGGATTTGTGCATCCAGAGGATGCTTTCCGCACCGATAACTAACGGCAGCCCTACAGCATCCTTCCCAAAGCCACCTCAGCATGGCCTGGCCCTGCCGACAAGCCCGGATCACCTCGGGACGAGCCTGCCCATATCCCCAAATCCCCAGCAGATAGACAAGCAGGGGGAACGAGGCTGGGAACGAGGGTGTGTGACGACTTGGGGCTCTCCTTATCAGCCCCGCAACGTCTCTGGCTCGCCCGTAAATCAGCTCTGCCCCGCGAGCCGTGACCGACACCAGCAGCCTGCACCCACACGCCAGCCCTGCGCGTAAACCCGTGATGCTCTCTCCCAGACAATCCCCTCCTCCTCCACAGCCGACACCTTTTTTTTATTATTTTTTTATTTTTATTTTTTCCCCCTGCTGCTGATTAAAACCAGCACGGCCAGGCTGGTTTCAATCAGCAGACCCCGCCGCATCCCTTTGCTCCACTGGGGATGGTTTATTGGGGTCCTGCTCCGTGCAGGCGTTGTAGGGCTGCCCACCCAAACCGTGGTGCAATAAGGGAGGTGGGGAGGGAAACAAGGCAGAGAAGGGGTCACCTCGCCTGACCCCATTTTGGGGTCCAAAAGGAGCCCAAATGGCAGAGCCTGCCGGGGAAGGCTCCTGGGGTGCTCGGAGAGATGTCCGTGCTGGGCGGAGGAGCTGCCACCGAGCTGCAGGAGAAGCACTGGTGGCAAAGCAGCAGGAGGCTGATTTATGGGGACGGATTAAAAGAGCAACAGCGCCTCAGAGGGAGGAAGGGAGGTGGAGAGCCCTCGCCGGGCTGGATGGTGGGCACGGCGGGGAGGCAGCAAGGGGAGGTGGAGAAAAAGCAGCCTGCCGGGCTGGGCACAGGCACTGGGAAGTGGCCAGGGCAACAGAGTGGGAAAACTTCTGGTGGAATTGTCCCTGTGACTGTAGGGTGTGGAGGGGACCGGCTCAGCAGCCATTTCTGCTTCTGGTTTCCTTGGTTCAGCTGCAAGGTCTTGTTTCCCACCCTGCATTCAGCTGCGCTTCTTGCCATTCCCCCCTCCTGTGCTTGGACAGAGGGCTGCGCTCATTGCGGAGCTCTCCAGGCTTTGTTCTCTTCCCGTTTCTTCCACCCCTTTACATTCCAGCGTGTTTTTACCAAAAAAAAAATAAATAAATAAAAATAAAAGAGGAATCGCTGTAGGTCTCCGCCGCAGCTTCCTGCTGAAAACAAGGCTGGGTTCAAAGCAATCGCTCAGGGCCCTTTCCGACAGAGGGCTGGAACCCCCTGCAAATGGCCCAAGGGGGTCCCAGATATCCCCGGGGACATCTCCTCTCCGAGTGCAGCTGTAGCCTGGTGGCACACCCTGTCCCCAACGTGTGAACTGCTCGGGGACACCTGGGTAGGGTTGGGGACCTGGATGTCCCCCCCGGGACCCTTGGGTGCATCCTTGTAGGGTGCAGAGCCCGGCAGCACCCCCAGCTCCTTCCCTGCTGCTCACCTGGGATCCCCTAGAGGAGAAACGAGTTCTCCCAATTCCTATTAGCAGAGAAAGGGATAAAAAACTAAGCACGAGGACACAGAAATTATCAAGAGGGTGAGAGGGGAGGCAAAAAGGGAGAGCAGAGAGGATGGGAAGGGACCTGTGTAAGCAGGAGGAGGGTCAGTGCTGTGGTCCGACCAAGCATCATTGCCTCCCTGGGACCCTATACAAGAGGCAGGGTGTTATGTGGGTTGTTTCAGAGCTTGGAAAGGAAGACAGGATTAAGGGCATGAACACTGCACGGAAAATATCTACTGCACTGCTGTCCCTCTGTCTTCTTGGCTCGGAGCTGCAGGGCTCTGGGAAGGAGTCAACCGGGTGTCAGCAGGGATGGATGCGAGAATTAAGGGTGGAAGAGCTGTCCTGGTGAGAGGGGGAAGAGGGAGAGGAAAAGCAGAGATCTGGGGAGGCAGGGGGGTGGGGGCCATCTCTCCCGTTGAGATTTACGCAACGCGTTTCCAGCCACCGCCTGGCTGCCTAAAACGTCATCTCTAACCCCAAAATGGGTAAGGGGTGAGCGACCCCAGCCCATCCCAGGCAGGCTCAGAGGTGCTGGGGATGGTCTCCCTCCTCCTACAGGGATAAAACCAGAGGGTTTGCAGCTCACGCTAAGAAAGATCAGCCCTGGAAGGCTCCCGAGCCAGCAGAGTAAGAGGGGTTTAATGGATAAACCCCCCGTGGTCAGAGCAATGCTGAGCATTTCACCATCATCCTCTGCACCATCCCTGCAGGCACCGCACGGGGTGTGGGAGGGGGGGGACGGGACCTGACGAGAGCAGCAGCCCCTTTACCTGCAGCTCCAGGACTTTGATGCGGTGCCGGTGGTTCCTCAGCTCCTCCTGCAGCTCCGAGATCAGCTCCCGCAGCTCCAGGATCTGCTGCTTGCGCTCCTCGTTCTCGTGGAGCCAGTAGGACACCTCGTCGGTGCAGCGGAACATATCCGGGCACCGCTGCTCGTCCCCCTGCGGCAGGGTGGCCACGATCCGGCAGCGCCCGTTGGGCAGCACCTGGTTGCTGTACTCCCCGCACCGGATCAAGCCCGTGCCCTCCTGGGGCTCCTCCGTGTCCCCGTAGGACGCGGGCAGGGATTTCGGCAGCGAGGGGACGCTCAGCACCGCCAGCAAGAGGAGGGACAGCCAAGGTGCCCCGGCGGGGACGGTGCCGGGGCAGAGCTCCATCGGGCGCGCGGGGACGGTCCCCAAGGGTGGCTCCGTCACCTCGGGCAGGGCGTTGAGCCCACGTGGGGCCACGCTGGTTTTCCCCACATCCCAGTGCGCTGGAATTGCCTGGAAAAGGACACGGAGCAGGGATGCAGGTGGTGGGGACAAAGGGGAGCAAGGAGCCCTCCCACCGCGCTGCCCACCGCCTCCCCAGCGGCTCGTGGATTTGGGGCTCTCCCCATGCCCCTCTGTATGGGTTTAGGGCAGATGTAGCCATAAATAGGGGTATGGAGGGCATGGAGACCATCAAGATGCCCCTGGCAGGGTCAGAGCTCCATCCCACACCTCCATCCTGGCCCAATTTCCCCATGGCTGTGGGGTCGGTTGCCCCAGGTGGGCCCAGGTCCAAGCGGGATGGAGGGACAGTGACCTGGCTGATAGCAGGATGAGACAAATACATAAATTTGTCCCTTTTATCCAGAGAAATCAGCCCGACCCTGGGGCTCCCCACTGTGCCAAAAGCCATCCCAATCCCACCCCGATGGGGATGGGGACGTGGGAGGACACTGAGGCTCCCCAAGCACCCGTGGTGCCGGCACCTACCTTGGCAAGGACCAGCCGGGTGCTCCAGCAGCAGGCAGCGAGCAGGGACTGGCTGTGGGAAGCAGGGCAAGCATCGGGGTTTGCTGGGCACTGATTCCCCCTGATCCTCTCACCGCACTATAAATAGGGCCCCCAGAGCCGCTGGCCCCAGACGGCGCACGGCAAGCAGGAGCACAGGTCCCGGCGTGACCTTATCAGCACAGCGGGGATTAAACCGGAGTCTTGGCTTGAGGGCACGGCTCCCTGCTCCCAGACACCCCCATCCCATCCCATCCCATCCCATCCCATCCCATCCCATCCCATCCCATCCCATCCCATCCCATCCCATCCCATCCCATCCCATCCCATCCCAATCCCCATCCCATATCCCCATCCCATCCCATCCCATCCCATCCCATCCCATCCCATATCCCCATCCCATCCCATCCCCATCCCCATCCCCATCCCAATCCCATCCCAATCCCATCCCATCCCCATCCCAATCCCATCCCATCCCCATCCCATATCCCCATCCCACCCAATCCCATGAGCCTTTCTCTGGGGGCAAGCGGGCAGTTTTCATCTTTCCCCCCATCACGCTGGCTGCTCCTTGCAAGAAGGAAGAGTAATCATCCACCCAGCTAGAAATGTCAACAGGCTTGCTTAATTAAATATGCTAATCATTCTGACATAAGAATGCGAGCTGAAACCAGCGATTTCCAGGCTGGACAAAAGCATTGGCTTTGGGGTTTTCTTTACTCCATGAAGAGTTTCCAGATGATGTTCCCAGATTGATTCCCACAAAGGAGATGCTCGAACCGGCTCAGACGGCCTCCAAAAGCAGAGGAAAGCCTGAAAAGGGGGAAATTCGTCAGTGGGCATCTGCAAGGGGGGGGGAGCGTTAAGTGTGGGTGGATGTTAGGTGTAGGGTTTTCACCGGTCTCCTTTGTTTCTGCGGGGTTTGGGGGCAGAGCAGGGAGGTGTCCTGCTGGCTCAGGACACGGCATTGCTCCACGGGGCCGATTGCCCCATCTCCGGCGCCTCCGGGTGTCCGTGCGCCTGTCCGCATCCACCACCCAGGGCAGCTCGGAGAGGAAAACGTCCCTGGGCAAGCAGAGCCCTCCCCCTCCGAGCCCTTTTTGCATTGTTAACGAACGGGGAGAGAGCGGGCAGAAAGCACCGGCCCACACCCCCCTCCCCTGCTGGGACAGGGACCCCCATGTGCTCCGAAAATCACGTTTCATTCACGCGCTGCCTCCCCGAGCTGCACTCTGCTGTTTTTCAACCCGGGCTTTGCTCTGAATGCCCATCTGTGGGAGCAAACCATAAGGGCGAGCATCGTCCCTGCAGCACCCGGGGGCTGTGTGAGCGCGGGAGCAGCCAGCCTCGGCCGTGGCGCTGGGCAAAAAGGTGAAAGGAGCCCCAAAATCAGGCCACGGGGCTCCGCTGGGACCAAACGGGGACGGCGAGGGAGGCACCGTGCGAAGGGACACCGTGGGAAGGGGCTGGGAGAAGGGTGCTGGGGGAGAAAAGGCAAAAGGTGAGTGAAGGAGAGGGAGGAGAGGTTGAGCTCGGAGCCCACCGAGACGCACAGAAAGGGCAGGGAGGGAGCTTTCCCCAAATCCTCTTTCTGCTCCGGGCAGGGGGTTTCAAGGCAAACGGAGAAGTTTGGTTGTCGGAGCCAAATTTTCCTGCCAGCCCACGCGGACGCAGCGAGGCCCACGAGCATCCTCAGCAGGATGCTCTGCAGCCCTTGGCCGTGCAGCAGGGCTCAGGAGACAGCACAAAACCCACTGCCCCACTGGTGTGGGGCCAAAATGGGTTTGCTCTGCCAATATTACCTCCATTATGTCTGTTGTTGGGGCCCCAGCTCTTCCCAGGCAGGGGTGCAAACCTCCCTCCTCGGGGCAGGGAATGGTCCTGGCTTGGGGTAGGAGAAATGGGGCTATTTTGTCCCCCCTTAAAATTAGAGATATCAGAGCTGAGAATCAGCTGTTCAGTGGGAAAACGCTACCTCTGCAGGAAAAATCACCTCTTGGGCCATGAATACCCCCCAGCCCCTGGAGAGTCCCACCTGGGAACGGGGTGCTCTGACCCCCACCGGCTCTCGGGGAGATGAAATATTGGAAGCTCAGCACCTGGAGCCTCAGTTTCCATCCCCGTTTCTCCCTCCAGGTTACCCTCACCACCTCCAACCCCGGCACAGAGCTCACCGCCACGCGCTAGGGGTTGTGCCAGGAGCACCCCTTGGTCCTGCCATGGCCTCGGGGAGCTTTGGGTGCTCCTTTTTGGCTCCTCCACACCATCAGCAAACCCCACTCCATCACCACAGGAGCCTCTCCCCTGCCCAGACGTGGTCGTTCACCCTCCAGGGTCACCCCAGGAGAGACCCAAGCTGTGGGGACAGGCAGGACGTCTCACCCCCAGCGGGACGGGACGAATCGCACCCCACAGCCCCTTACGGGGCGGTCTCGGGGCCAGGACCGAGGAGAACATCTCGCTCTCGAGCCTCATCCAAGAGCTCCTCCAGGGCGATTAGCTAAAGACCAGCTTCCCTTTATTGCACACGAGTGGATAGACGTTTATCGTGCCTGCCTATAATGCAGCCCATTATCCTCCTCTCCGACGGGGGCTGCTGGTCCTGCTGGGGGGCGGCGGGGGAGGCGAGCCGGAGGAGGGATGGAGCCGGGCACAGCCGGGCCTTTGTGCGGCCACTCAGGAGCCACTTTCCCGGTAAATGTTTGGCCTCCTAAATGGATGTGACCTCCCCTCCCCCAGCCCCTTTTCCCTTTCATTTCTTTTCCCCATTTTGCTCGGGGAAAAAAAAAAAAAAAAAAAAAAAAAAAAAAGAGAGAGAGAGAAAGAAAGAAAAAAAAAAAATAAAACCACCCTCGTCCGGATCATTAGCGTCAGAGGCGGAGAGGGGCGCTGAGTGCCACGTGGAAGAGGCGACCGAACATTTCGTTCAATGCCCCTCGAGTGGCGTCTCGCTCAAGGCTGCTCCTTCAACAAAGGGAGATGTGAAAACGGGGCGGCCGGGCAGGAGCTGCCTCTCCAGGGAGACAAAGCTCGGCCATTTCGGCTCCTTTCCGCTGATGTCTGCCTCGCTCGGGGGTGCGTTTAGGCAGGAGGGGGTGGCGGGGACTCAACGGGAGCCTGGGCGATGAGACAGCCACCGGAGAGACATGAGCTATGAGGTTGAGCACTCGCCTGACCCATCCTTGGCATCCTTGGTGGTACACCCACCCCACAATGGCCCGGGACTGTCTGAAACCAGCACCGGGAACCCCTTGGCCAATTCCTTACGAAGCATCAGTGCAGGCTGTGCTGTGCCAGGGGAGGTTCAGGTTGGAAATGAGGAGACATTTCTGCTCAGAAAGAGCAGTCAGGCACTGGGACGGGTTGCCCAGGGAGGTGGTGGAGTCCCCGTCCCTGGGGGTGTTCGAGGAGAGGTTGGACGTGGTGCTTGGGGACAGGGGTTGGTGGTGATGTTGGTGGTAGGGTGGTTGGAGCAGATTTTGGAGGGCTTTTCCAACCCTAAAGAGTTTAGGGTTGTGTGGTTCTGTGCAGACCGAACCGCCCAGGCTCAGCCCTACCCGCTGCGTGCACCCTGCAGGTCCCAAATTTTGGTAACATCCGCACAGAGCACAGCTGATGGAGGTCCCCATCCTCTTCAGGATCGCATCCAGATGAGCACCACTTCTGCCCCTTTCCCTCTCCCCACGCTCATTTCTGCAGAGACGAGGTCCCCACCACCCCCGCAGCCTCCATCGGCCCTTTCTTTTCATTTCTTTGAGGGAGAAATATTAAAAACCTCAATACTTTCCCGTTTCTTGTTCCTGCCCAGTGGTCACCCAGGTGTCCCCAATATTCAGCATCCCCTGACCGTGCCTCGGCCACCTGGAAAGGACAAACCAGCACAGCTCAAGGAAGGCAACACAGGTTTGGGACCACTTTGGTGCAAAGTGCCCCAGGGCTCTCCCGGCTCCCCAAACCCATCCCGGCGCAGCCACAACCCCACTGCCAGGACCGAGGACGTGGCTGAGCATCACCGTCCCTGCAGATCTGCCACCAAGAAGCCTCGAGGTGCTGAAAAAGGGACCGGGACGTGCTGGGGTGGCTCAGCCCTGCTGATTTCAGCTGAGCCCTGCCTGCACCTCCTGCTGCGATAAGCCCCGCCGTGGCCACCGGCTTTGCCACCAGCTTTGCCACCAGCTTTGCCACCAGCTTTTTCTTCTGCCCTCCAGCACAGAGCCACGCAGCTGGCACGTTTTTGGCAGCCTCCCTGTGCTCCATCCCTGGAGATGGGGCTGGGTGCTATTCCACCCCCCTAGGACCCAGGAGCACGGTGCGAGCACGGGGCTGCGGGAAGGAATCCCCTGCCCGCATCCAGCTGCCCCCTAAGAAGCCGTAATCCCTCTTAGGGGCATGGGCAGTAATCGGGGATTTGGCTCCGGGTGTGCAAATGCGCGTGCAGGGCAGCGTCTGCAGGCACGTGCGTGTGTCGCAGCTCTTCCAGCCTGCTTGTGCCCTGTGAGTGCGTGTCTGTGGGGATGCCACCGGCTCAAAAAAAAGGAAAAGAAAGGCAGAAGGAATGAAGAATAAAGCACAGAACTGGGCAATTTGGGGTTCCTGGCTCCATTTCGCTCGGTTTCCCCAGGGTGGCTCTGCCTGGGCTAAGCCAGCACTGCAGAGCGCAGGACAGTTCGAAACTCATTTAATTCTGAATGAATTCAGTCTAAAATCAAGGTGTGATGTTTAATTACCGCTTTCTGTCCTTACCAGCAGCTGGGCTGGAGTGAGAGGCACCCAGGGGAGGGTTTCCCATGCAAGGTGCTGCCTCGCTCCCCATCCTTTTCGTGCATGGATGCCCCTTTCCTGAGCTTCCCAGTGCTCCGAGCAGGTTCAAAACAGCCCCCAGCTGAAAGGGCTGAGCCTTCACAGAGCAAACAGCCTGATCCCTCTGCAAGAATAATTCCCTGCAGGAGGTTTCAGCCCCAGAGCCCTGCGGCCATCCCCCGCAGTGCACTGGTCCCAGGCCATCCATACCCATCCCGTATTGGGATTCTCTGGGATATTTTTCACCCCTTGCACTCCCAAGAAAATAAAACAGCTATCTTTGCCTCAAAAGCTCTTGCTGAGGGGGAATAAAGTGCAGTGGCTGGGGGACAGGACCGTCAGTTTCTCCTTTGCAGCTCTGTGCTCGCAGGGAGGGGGTCGTGAGCCCTGGGGATGCGCTGGGGATGCCCCGATCCCTCGAGGGACTTCTGGGGAAAGAAGGCAGAATAAGGAAAGAGGGATAAAACTTCAGCCCTGCAGACAGCTCGAGTTGGCTCAAGAAAGAGCAAACTCCTTGGCCCTAGCTGTATATCTTGAACAACAAGCTGGTTTTTGAAGGAGACCTCGAGAGACAAAACGTGCTCGTGCCTTGCCTTGCTGCAGCATCCCGTGGGTCGTGCACTGTTGTCTGCAGTGTCAGCCTTCCTCCCGCCCTCTGCCTTTGGCCCTGCTTGCTGGCTGCTTCTGCAACAAGACCAGAAGCCACTGGGGATGGCCACAAGGCCACCAAGGTCCCCAAGGCTCCGGGTCCCCATCGCGCCGTGCTTGGTGCACGTGCAGTACCACAACCCCTGCCCTGGTGCGAGCCGTGCGGGTGGTGCCCCAAAAAGCATCCTTCTGGTTCCTGACCCTCTGGTCGAGCACTGTCCAGTGGGCTTACGTGACTCGAGCTCTTTGTAAAATCAGGAAGAAAGCCAGAAAACACACAAAAAAACTACCAGAAGCCGTCCCAGGGCTGACTTGCCGAAGGGCACGGTGGCTCAGAGCCTCAGACGCCTTCAGTCTCTTGTTCCCATCACGGTGTCCAATTCCTGTTGAAACCAGAGGCGAAGAGGCAACTTTATAGATTTTGGCACGTAAATAGAGCTGGGGAAAAGGCACCGGCACCAGAAATCTCGAGCAGCAATGCGCTCCCCAGGTCGCCGTGCCACAGCCGCTCCTTTCATCCGTTTGAGGTCTGATCCTGCTTTTGTTAAAGCCAGTGGGGGGAATGAATTGATTCGAGCAGAAAGCAAGCAGCCCGTGGAAAAAGGAGACCCCTCACGTGTCCCGTGTCCCAGCCAAATAAATGATTTTTTTTCTCCCGAAGGCTGCTGATGAGGAGCTCAGGTGCCTTCATGCCCACCTCGACCCGGTCCCCCCGGGTTAGGGGATGCCCAGTCCCTTTTCGGAGCTGCCCTCCAGCATTTTGCTCCGAAACCAAGGTGCACAGCTTGCCTTTCACCAACGTGTGTGCCCAGAGGGGATCACCTCCACTTACACCCCCAGAAATGTCCTAACCCTGAGGGTGGCCTGCCCGCCGCTCGGATTTACCATCAGCTCTAAATCCTCCAAGCCACGCCACCACGGAGGTGGTTTCGTGGTGACGAACCCACTTGGGTGTCCCTTGGGTCCCTAGAGGATGGGGCAGAGGAGCTGTTTCAGCATCCTTTTCCCGGCCACGACTGCACGTGGGGCTGGTTGCTTTTAGCTCGACCATTTTTGCGTGTTTGTGCGCCGAGGGCAGGCATGCGGCATGTTCAGGATCTCCTTACCAAGAAAACCTGCACCGACTCCCCCAAAATAAAAATAAAAATAAAAATAAAAATAAAAATAAAAATAAAAATAAAAAAATAAAAATAAAAAAATAAAAATAAAAATAAAAATAAAAATAAAAATAATAAAAATAAAAATAAAAATAAAAATAAAAATAAAAAATAAACAGCCTGGAAATTAAGGCAAGCCCAACGGAGTGGACTTCAGGCCAAGCTGCAGACAAACACGAGGCTTTGCTCGCTCGGGGAAGGATTTGTTGCCTCCTTTCCAGCACGAAATAGCCACCAGCTCGACTCTGCAAAGCAGGGCAGGAAATTTCCAGCCTGAGATAAGAGAGGTGGGGATGTCCCAGCCGCCAGCAGCACTTGGATGCGGGGCAGAACCACGGTGCCCCAGGGACGCGTGGCTGCCAGGAGCTCCTCAGCGCCCACGGGATTTGAGTGTGGCTGCGATATTCACACCCCGGCCCAGGGCTCATTCACACCGAGGTGAGATTTGTTCTCCAAATTAAGACGGAAAGGCCAGAACTCACGTGGCAGGCCGGGTTGTGCACCCCCTCACCTCCAGCTCTCAGCCCTGGGGATGCGGTCGGGATGAAGCCACCAGGGATCCCCAAAGGATGCGTGCCCCAAGCCCCAACCCAGGCCCAGGATTTGGGGTAGCTGGAGATGAGGTGGGACGCAAGGAACCCCAATCCCAGCACGAAGGAGGGGATGATGCTGCACGAGGTGGGAGCTGGGCGTCCCGGGGGGGGTCTCTGAAGCTGGGGATCGCTCTCAAGAGCCCGGTGAGCACGGAACCATCCCTGGCAGAGGAATCCTTCATCCCAGTGCCTCTCCTCAACAAGGTTTCGGCGATTTCCTAAACAGATTTCTCCCTTATAAAAATGAAGGGCTCAGATAGGCCTAACGAAGACGAACGAGCGTTTAAAGCCGGAGCCGTGGTTCCGTTTTGGCCATAAAGCGTCTTAGAATAGCTCTCCATCATGGAAAAAAAAAAATAATATTGCAGAGCAGGGGCTCGGCCCGGGGAGGACGGAGGCAGGTAATGCAGTTAGGGGCACGGCAGCGGGATACGGATTGCTTGTGCCGCGGAGGTCCCCTGGATTTTGGGGAGGTCTGGGGGGCTGCAGAAGGCACAAACCCAACTGAAATGATGCAGGGAGATAAAAAAAAGGGAGCAGGGGACGGCGGAGGAGCCTCCTGCCTGCTTCGTCCCTGCACCAAGCTCAACGCCAGCCCGGGTATTCCTTGTACCTGGTGTGCTTTGCCCGTTTAATGACCCATTTTTGGGGGGATTTTTGTCTCACCCTGGGGAACTTGAGTAAATCTGCTGCACCCCAGCATCCTTCAGCAAGGCGGTGATGATGTCTGCAGCCTGCTGGAGGACATCCACCTGCTTTTACCCCCCCGAGAGACAACCCCAAACCCCAGCACCTTGCCGGAGCACGGAGCCGAGTGCCGACCGATGCTCCCGTCCGACACCTGTAACAAACAGCCCCCC